>JABUQX010123983.1:5000-24820 GCA_015478945.1 Trachelipus rathkii | reverse complement strand
GGGGATTTGATTTTGTCACACCCAGATTCTTAAATAGCAGAGAAAAATTACTTGCTTGATCAGATTTATACAAACACAACTCTACGGCCTAAGTCCAATTCGTCCATTTAGATAGGCATGGTTAAACATAAAGACTGTAAATCCCGTTCGCTTTAACTGTTCCAGAAAAACTTAAAAATACATAACCAATTAAATTTTGCTTCCAATTTCCAGTGTTAGTTTTTTAAACTTTTTCTAAATCTTATGAAGCATAGAGCGGATGTTGCGGGAATGCAGGCCTCTTTTTTTCCATAGCCAAAAATCTTCCGAAACCCAGAATAAATCCTCTTCGGAGCGATATTAGGAGGCAAAATTTTTTTTCAATACTTAATTCAATCCTTAGTTAGAACAAACAAATTTATCGGACCTCCTAAGCGTTTACCCAGTTGTTTTCTTAACGCAAATTGTTAAGTTACGGTTGATCAAACCCTTGGTTAACGGAAGCTAAGTTAAGAAATCTTATTAAAGAGAAAAGCCTAAAGGGCAAGTTTCAAAATTCTTCTAATAAATTTATATGTCCTTGGACTTTTAAGAATTGAGACATAAATTTTTTTAATTGCTTACTGACCAGTGTCTTTTTCCACTAAGCTGTCGTTTTAAATAGTTTCGGGATACTAAAACGCAAGGTAATTCTATTGCAATATTCATTACCAGGTTTTTTCATTTAAATTTAAATAAGGTACTTTTCATCATTTTTATGGTGGACTTCAAAGCAGCATTTCTTTTCTTCAAGTATCTGATGTGACATGCTTTCGCGTGTAAAGCTTTTCTAAGACGAATCTTCCTAGGCGTGTTTGCAGTTTCTGACGAGCATCTTTTCGGAACGCTGCTCTGAATTTCAACATCTTCGAATAATTTTGATGACACCTTTGCAAGATTATATATATTATATAATAATATACGTATATATATATATATAATACTAGTATATATATATATATATATAATATATAGTTATATATATATATATATATATATATATATATTATATATTATATATATATAATAAATATTAATAATAATAATAATAATAATAATAAAAATAAATAATAATAATTATAATAATAATGATATTAATAAAAATAACAATAATAATAATAATAATAATAATAATAATAATAATTAATAATAATAATAATAATAATAATAATAATAATAATAATAATAATAATAATAATAATAATAATAATAATAATAATAATAATAATAATAATAATTAATAATAATTATTATTCTTTCCCAAGATGGGTTGGTTTAAAACGCATACCGGAAACAAAGAAGTAATAGAGCATGACATAAGTCGAAGAAAATTACTCTCCTCTACCATTCAATAAAAACACCATAGGGCATCGCAAGACAAACGATGGACAATCACTGTGGTATCTCGTCAATGTATGGTTCATCTCTTGAACCAAGGACACAACCATACCCCCTATTCAAAACGCCGTCATTAACTCCTATTACGAACTTTTCTTCTCGCCTGTGCCAAACTCACATTCCTTTCCTTCAGACAATACTTACTGATTAATCCACTTTTTCTTTGGTTTCAAAGCTAGTTGATTACCAGCATATTCACCAATATAACTCCGCTTTAACAATGACATTTCACTGTCTCTTAAATTTTGGAAGGGTTAAAACAGAAACAGATTTGTAAAGAACTTTAAAGTTTAAAACTTATAAAAGTCTAGATAAGGTACTTCGAAAGTGTCGAGATTTCAAGTAAAGTGATTTTCAAATCCTTACTTTAAAAAATATTTTCAAAATCTTAATTTTATTGTCTTATTTATAAAACATGAAAATATTGTAAATCTTTCTAAGTTTCTACAGCAATACTTCACAACTATCCAAAATTTTCTGATCTCCTTTGCGAAAAGTGAATTTTAATTTCACTTGTAAGCATGACTTGACAACTTACGACAGACAGACAAACCTGTTATTAGAGTTTCTTACTAGAGATATTTTGATGCTATGAAAAAAAGTTACCCTGAGAGAGGAGAGAGAGAGGGAGAGAGGATCTGCTTGTTCGCATGCGAGGAGAGAGAGAGAGAGAGAGACGACCGGTCGCGGTTCCGTGAAGCTCCAGATTAAGAGTGGATTTTTCTGCACTTGTAAGGCTGTCGGGTTCTTTTCGACTTATTCAATTATTCACTACCTTTTTCTGGGTGTTATAGTGCAAGTTGCGCACCTTACCCCCCCAGTCTTGAGAGAAGATGTGGGGGTGGATGAGATGATTGATTTGTATAATTGAGTGATGAGATGATACTGATAATACTATAATATAGATGATAATGGAAAATGAGATGACGATAATATTTAATAATAATATAATAATAATAATAATAATATAATAATAATAATAATAATAATAATATTTAATTAATTAAGTTTAATATTAATAATATTAATTAATATAATAAATTGAACTACAATGGAAATAGTTTTATCTAATTTTTTGTTAGAAAAGGGTGAGATAAATCAAGAATATAAATAATAAATAAACTTGTAAAAAAGGAAAACACACGCCTAAGTCCATGATATAGCCTTTAGTAAATACAAAGTGCATTACATCAAATAGCGTAAGATTCATAGCCATTAATAAAAATGTTAATTAAATATGATTGACTCCTTTTTACCATTTTAAATTATTTTAAAGACTAATAAATATTTCAAGAAAAGAATAAGTAATTGTTTGTTTATACGTGACTCTTTTAAAAAAACAAGATCTAGAACAAACAGTGCATTAAAAATAGTTTTAAAGTTGGAAAATAAAAAATTTTATTAAAGAAATTTAAAGATATATAAAAAATTTAAATTTAAATAAATATAACTATATATATATATATATATATATATTATTAATATATATTTATATATAAATAATGGTTATATATATATATATACTTATATATATTATATATATAAATATATAGTATATTATGCAATATATATTTAAATTAAAGAAGTTGTATACATACATATATTTTAAATTTACTTTATAAATTTCATAATTAAAAATTTACATATATATATAGTTTATTTATATTATATATCTATATATATAATATTATATAATAATAAATATATATATATATAATATATATATATATATAATTTTTTTTTTGGTAATTTACTTACCATAGCCTCCTTCTTGTGATGTCTAACACTAGCAGCACTTATAGACCTCGATTCTTGATGCAGTATGCAAGATTGATTACTGTATATATATATAATATATATATATATATATATATTATATAGTATATATATATAATATATAATATATAATAATATATATATATATATATATAATACTTTATATTATATATATATATTTATGCAGTTTCCGGCTATGAAATATATGCTACATTTGTTAAAAGCAATAGGAAACAAAATAATTTTAAAACATTTTAAAAAGTTTTAAACTTTTCTTCAAATAAGGCTAGACGCACATTAATTCTTATATTTTTGAAACATTTTTTTTTGAAGGTGTAATGAAAAAATTAAAAGAACATCAAAAAATTGTTAAAAAAATACCTAAAGATGGTAGCATTGAGAAGAAGGCTTAAAAACAGAAGTGTACAATCCTGATTTAGTTAAAGCTTTATTCAAATTATAATCAAGATTAAAGAAAAGCAGAAATTATAGATAGTTATTATTATTGAAATATGACAACCTATAGATTTGAATGCATTAAAGAAATAAAATGATTGATATAAAATTATAAATAAATATTTCAGAAAAAGTTTACTAACAATAAAAACTATATTTTGAGTTAGAAATATAAAAACAAAAAAAATGGCATTTTTCAGTGGATTTCATCTTACCTGGGTCTTCTTTTATACTAACACTATCCATACTTTGTGACCTCATTAATATTCTGCTTACCTAAACTAGCTAACTACCCCTATATAATAAATAAATAAAATAAATAATCAAATAATTAAATTATATATATATATATATAATATATATATTTATATTATATATATTATATTATTATATATATATAATATAATATATATATAATATATATATATATATAATATAATATATATATAATATATATAATATCAATCATCATTTCTTCATCACCCACCCTTTACTCCCAGACGGGGGTAACGGTGGCAACATTATGCACCGGAAACAAGGAAACAAAAAAAACTAGCGTTAGCAGTACAAGAACATGACGCAAGTTGAAAAGAAAGCCCAGCTCTTACCCCCCCTCCTTTTAAACCACTAGGGGGAGAAAACTCGTCGCCGTCAGAAAAATTCACCCTAGGGCTCAAGGGACTGCGACTTACCCTCACTATGGCATCCCGTCAATGTAGTGTTCATCCCCTTGGCCCAGGTGGGGCACAACCACACCCTTTTCAAAACCCCGCATTTCACTCCTATTATGCTCCTTTTTCTTCTCGTCCCTGCCCAATTTACATTTCTTTCAAACACCCTTTAATTTACTCAATCCACTTTTTCTTCGGTTACTCAGCATAGCCTCCGCTGTAAATGGGGCTCTTAGACCAACCCTCGACTATCATCAATCCTTCCACGATGAACCAAACCATCTTGACAGCTTTATTTTTCATTTGTTCTCTCATTTCTCCCTTTTTCTTCACACCAAACAAATCCCTAATAACTTTCATTCCTCATTTTTTATCAATTTTTCTTTCTCACACCTAACCACACCATCAAAATTGCATACTGTGTCATTGTCCATCTGAGCACATTGCATTGTACATTAGACCTATACCTCTTTTTATTACAGCACGCATTAGTTTTCACTACTATGCAATAACCACTTGTTGACAACATAACTTTCATGTAAGACCCTAAGCGCACTCACTACTTGAATTACGTCCCTTTACATCCACCAAGCGATTTAATTACACCAGCCACCCTTTTTACCATTCACAACTTTCCTTACTACGCTGCATCATTTGTTCCCTTTTTTCCATTCAACATATACTCTTAAATATTTTAAACTCAAGACACTTGTTCAGTTTTGCTCACCATTCCAAGTATAGCTTTCACACAAGGAAGACCTGTTCTCATTTACAACCATCACCTTAGTCTTTTCTGCATCTAAATTTGTAACCTGTGATTTTACACACTCTGCCCAAATCTCTCTCTCTACCAATCCTCTAAAACTCTTTTTTCAGATCTTCCACAACACAAACCAAAATCACCGGCATATAACTGCATTACTTACATTGTCTAGCTATCGTATCTGACTGTTTCCACGTCTAGATTTCATTGCAAACCTTCAAAAAGTTCTGTGACTTATGTTGTTTTTGCAATCACTCATAGATTTAAAGGTTATGCGACATCTCAATATTGATTATTTTTCAAATATTCTTTTCATTTCACATTTTACAAGATAATAAGACTAAGCTACATCAAATAAAGATAGATAGATGATTAATTCAATAGAAATGATAAATATTTATTTTTGATGTGGTGGGTGAAAATTTTAAGCGGGGTAGGAAAAAATAAATAAATGGTAGTTCATTATATTCTAAAATAAAAAAAACTAGATTAATAAAGTTGTGAGAGAAGATATAATATAATATATATATATTATACTATATTATATATATATATAAATATACTTATTATATATTATATATATATATATATATATTAGTATAATATTGTAATATTATATATTTATTACTTATATATATTAAGGTATAAGGGATTATTGATTTATACCAATGTGAGTATGTAAGTTATACTGCCTTTTATTAAAATAACTTAAGACTGATGTTACCTTCTTACAATTCCATCCATCAATTAATTGCTTGCAGTAACTTTTAAGACGATTTCAGTCATTTCTCATAAATAAATTATTGCAGGTAATAAGTTTACTTTATATATGACGATCACTGAAATAATTAAGTGTAACTATGAGTTTAACCTGAAGTCCCAAAAATTATTTCCAGCCTTTGATCACAACTCGAGAAGCAAGCAATTTCAGATTTTTTTCTGAGAAAGGATTCCCAAGTCTCATTCTACAAGATCATTTTCTAACTCCAGATGATAAACCCTGCATTCGCGATTATGTTGAGGTTTCATTCTTGAAATGGTCGATGTCTTGGTTTTTCGTTAGCTCTTACGATCAGAGTGCTTGATATTCCACTTGCATTTCCTTTCAATCGGGGTGTATCACTACGGTTTTTACTTCTGGTGAGTATCTGAGAGAGAAAGTTTAGTTTCAGTAAAGTGGAAATAATATCACTATGTATATTGTGGTTTCTGGTCCTCTTCTTGCAGACTTCCAGGTTAAGATTTTTAGAGATTACGCTAGGTTATTCCTTGTTTCCTCTTTCGCTTTCCAGGTTTTAATTTTGACCGCGCGACATTTTGGTCTAATTACAAGAATATAGCATATTTTCACTATTACACAATGAGAGATCCTTACTGAATCTTCTTCTACTTCATAGTTGAACTGCAAAAGGCATTGACAATCAGTTACTCTTTCAGTTAAGCCACACAAACCTCAACGTAACTACTTTAGTATATACGTGGTACCACAGCAAATTTGTGCCGTTTGGGAGGCATTTCCCAAGTTTATTGTGGCCTGGCCCCTATTTTGCAACCAAAATTTAATGTCATAAGCATATTTCATCATAGGAGTCATTAAGTTGCGCGCTTTTTCTGTTTGATTTCAAAGCGTTTATATACTACACCCTACACTCAGATGTTAACAAAATACTCTCGAATCAGTTATGGACTTGTTTCTGTGAATGGTGACAACACACTTCCCTATATATTTCCTGTTACACATTTTACCTACAACAATTCATCAATAATATCAATACAAAAAGGCACGATTTGGTACTAGATTTAATTACATTTAACGAAACAAATAACTAAATCCAGGTTATTGTAAATAATCACAGGATCTTCACGTATATAGATCACTTCAATAACCTGATTACTGCTATGGTATAGCTGCTTTCAACGGGGATATTTAATTTAATATCGGCGGTAAGTCCCACGTAATTAGCCGAAGCGCCACCTTGCTCTCGGAGCCGGCTATACATCTCCACTGTTTATGAAATCATACGTGTCTGAATACAACGTATCCACATGTTACTCATTATAGAATAAAATAATTACGTTTCTATATCTATTATTCTATTTCCGAACTTATTTATAAATTATATAAACACGTTAATATTATATAATAATATATATATGTTACGTAAAAAATATATATCTCGTCAATTTAATTATAAAATTTTAACAAATATATCAAAAATATGAGTGTCCTAGCCATAAAAACTTGAATGCATATATTTCGAAATCAAGCGAGTACGTTAAATTACATAGAATAATACCCCCTTTTGATATTTCAGGGCATTACAAAATCTTGTAATCATATGTGTTAATGTTCATATATATATATGCCATGTGTAGATAAGTGGATGTAAAAAAAATTTTTTTTGCTGGACACCAGGGGGCGACAGATCCACTGGCCAGCCAGAAGCATTTCCTTTGTTTTTTTGATCTGCTCGAGAGGCTTTGCACAACTAATTTTGTTGACAAGTTTCTTCTGTAAGGAAATAAACACTATGGTTTAAAGGATATATATGTTAAAAGGGCAGTATATTTGGGGGTGGCTCTATCTCTCAATAATATGAAAATCATTTATGACAATTGCTGATTAAAAAGAATATAATAATTAATTAATAAAAAAATTTATAAGCTCTAAAGTAATAACTCAATAATTAATAATAATAATAATAATAATAATAATAATAATAGAAGAATAATTGTCTGTGACATTATTATGTATTGTGAATTATTAACTAAAAGAAAAACTATTTTGATGTATAAATAGATTTAAAAATTAAAATGAATAATTTTTGACAGTACATAATAATAAAATAATTTACACATAAAATTGTAGTTAAAGAATAATGTTATAGATTTAAATTAAAATAAGATATTATTTATCATTTATATGTAATAATCTCTCAAGATAGTACTTATTAATAGAAAATAAGCCTTATTAGTGAGATAAATAATTAGGTAATCTAGTAATAATAATAAATATTTAAATAATATTATAAATAGATTAATAAATAATTGAGGTATGAAATAATCACAGCATCCACATACATAATAAAATATAATCAAGTGAATAATGATTCATTTAATAATAAATAATTAAATAAATAGAATTAAAAAATAATAATAATATATTGTGTTTAATTACAAGAATGTAATAATAATATATAGTGTAATTGAATAAATAATAGAATTAACTATACTAATTAATAATAATAATAATAATTAGAACACCTGAATAAGCAAGTTTAATATCAATACACTCAAAGATGGGATGAAATTAATCTTGGATAATGTAAATTGTACATGTATAATAATAGAATTAAATAGAATAATAATAAATAAATTATAGTAAAAAAATATTATATAATAATGAATATATATATATATTTTAAAAACTTAACTTAACTTAATAAATAAATAAAATAAGTAATAAAGAAAAGATTATATATATAATAACTAAAATAACATATTTATAAGTAAGTGAAATAATAGAATTCACAATAATAATAATAATAGAGATTAAATAGATGGAAAAATAAAATATTAGAATAACATATAAGTATTAATAATAATTAGATAAAAAAATTGATTATAAGTGGAGAGCAAGAATTATGGTTTAAAAAGCAAAATTCACATTTAACAACTGACATGACACCTTAGTGATGATAAATAGTAGTGCCAATGAAGCTTACTTTATACTAAGGGAAAATTTTAATTGTATAATTAAGAAGGTATTGAGAGAATCGATAGGAATGGTGTTGGTTTTCTGTCTTAGCCAACGCTTTAAAATATCTGGATCAGAAACATAGTTAGCTCCCGGAGGGTGGGCGGGCCGCGGAAAATATGAATCGCATTTAATTACATAAGGAGCAGGATATAGCATGGTGAGATGGAATTGTAACGCTGAGAGGTCTTATGAACCTCGTTTGATAGAATTATAATAGAAGGTGAATTACATATGTCTCAAGTGAATCTTTTGCGATCCTAAGTGTCAGAGGAATAGCTGAACAACCTCAAGTATCCGGATACAAAAATTCAGCATTACTAAATATATATAGAGAAAAACACGAATTAGACGTGTGTGGTTGACTCATAAGTTAGGAGGAGATTTTGTGTGATTATAAAACATCGAATTCAGACTGTGAGTGGTACGTTGTTCAGTAAGCGCAAAAGCTTGAGAATAAGATAAAAGGAGGTATATAAGCTGTGAAAAGAAAATAGATATTGCACCAGGTGTTATCATTGTATTCTAAGTTGTTTAATGAAGGTGGCTGTTTGAGTAGTCACTAACTAGATGCAGGGCCCTGGAGCAAGTACATGTGATAATTCTGCACATGTGTAAATGATATAAAACACGGAGAGATTATACAACTTAACGTGGATAGTTTATCAATTTATGGCGAAAAATATTAATGAACCTATGGATTAAGGCGATTTAAATAGCAACAAAGATTTTGAGGTTATGGAGTTGTATGAGAATAGAAATTACTAGGAGTGGAGTTGTTTATGAAGGTTAAATATTAATTAGATAATGAGGTGTGAGAAGAGATACTCCGACATTAAAAGGGATGTTTGAGGTTTGACTGGTATTTATGCTGAACCGTTAGGTAGGGGGGCGTTTAGGTCTAAAGATTATGTGACAAAGAAAGTTAGTATAGAGAATAATAAGGTACTGAGGGTAAAATAGTTATTAAGCTAAAAGGATTTAAGGTAGACTTATATCAAGGTTGGAAATTAAATGCCATAGATTGAGCATTAGACTTCATAACTTGTGATATACATTAATATTTCCACCTTGAATAATTAAGTCTACTCATTAAATATCCTTTTTTTTAAGCTTATAAACTATTTCGCTCTCTCTAACAATCTCCAGTCTGTTTCTTTCTATACATATAAACGTCTTCTTTGGACATTATTCTTTAGACCTAAAACCCCCAACCCTACTTATAGTGATTTCCTAGAATTACTGATCTACTACCTCAACATTCTCACTTGTCTTAGGTATCCTCTCACCCATCTTTTAATTATTTTGCTACCTTCATTAAACTCCTCCTGAATTTCTTCTCCCCCAATCATCCAAACTCATATAATCTTCTTTGCATATTAATCCCCTTATCCAATTAGGTTCATTATAATTTCGCTCCAAATAAAAGATTTAAACTAACCCCTGTATAGTTATTGGTATATAGGTTCCAGAAATCGTCGATTTATATAAAATCTACTTGGAATTTTTATACTGCTTATTTGGTCATTCCTCTTCATATTAAAATCTGAGGGTTCCTCTATAGGTAACACGATTTACCTAATATCATAAATTCTTATATATATATATTTAATATTAATATACTATAATATTAATATTTATATTAATTATATATAATTATATTTATTATATATATTATATATTAATGATATATATATAATATTATTATTAATATCATATACTATATATATTATATATATATTATATAATATTATATTATATTTATCCACTAATTCACGGCCATTTATTATTCTAATCCAAGAAAGCTATGTGAACAAGAGATACCCAGGATGCTTCGCAACTGACGGCTCGGGATTGGGCGGTGAGATAGAATGTGTGAGCTATTCTTCCTTGGGCTTGGCTTGTTTCTTGTGCGTGCGAGACTTGCGTGTGAGATTGAGCACACCCCTCCTAGATATGACGGGCGTCAGTGCGTTTCGCATGAGAGTGTGTTTAGTTGGTGCTGTGTATCATTGGTCAGAAGATAATGTATTGAGAATAGCGGATTATCATAATAATTTATTACTCTAGCCAGCTATATGGTATGATAATTAGCTAGGATGATACGGTAGTATATATATATTAAATATATTTGCATGCTCTACAATACATTCTCTAATATATATATATATATATATAATAAACCCTCTCTCTATGTTCATACAAATAACTTATTTAATTAGAATTAATGCAAATAATTGTCATTTCCTATAACTGGAAAGGATTTTTACATTTGGATCAATTTATACTAATTTTTCAATATTTCCTTTACCATTTTTTTGGCAATTAAATTTATTATTAATGATTACTATTGATTCGGTTTCTTTCCTGACATCTTGGATTCTACATGAGTGCATTAGAATTGATTTAGTTAAAATTGGTGAAAATGACACAATGAATAATATCTGGTCTCTGTTAGGAAGAGAATAAATTTATTATTTTTTAAATGTTTTTTCTTATACATTTTACTTATATATAATTAAATATTATAATTTTTTTCTAATTTCAACCCAATATTTATATTTATAAAATTAATGAATAATACTACATATAACTGTTTAATAATTTCTTTTTTTTATTTTATATTTATTAATAATTTAATGGATTCAACTTAGAATTTATGTGATAATATATATTATATTCCAAATTCAAATTATTCATTTCAATATTATTATTTTTGAAATAGGGAAAAGTCCACGAACAGTTATTGTAAATTAAATTAATACTCTCTCATGTTATCAAAATAAATATTTTTTATGAATAATAAAAAAATGTTTATATGTTTTCTATATTTAGTGTTATTATATATTGATTTTACATAACTATTATACGGCTCCTAATATAATAAACTTTAAATAATATAAAATCTTTTATTAATATTAAATACAGATATAATTAAACCTTATATATATTAATTTTAAAATTAATAAATTTAATATATAATATTAATATATTAGAATTTAAATCTAAAAAAAAAAAAAGTATTTTTTAAATTTTCTTTTTTTTCATTCATAATTTATTCATATATGAATGTCCAAACCTTTACATCTGTATACGGTCATTTAGCTTCAAATCATCATGCATGCAGATATGCAGATAAACACATTTTAAAATATTAAACATTTTATATTATTATTATTTTTTATCTGAAATTTCATTCCTGAACTCTAAAATTTTATTTGTATATTTTTTATATTATTATCAAAATATTTTCAGTAGTATTAAAATTGAATTACGTAGGTATAAATTTTTAATGGAATTAAAATTTTTATAAAATATATCTCATATATATATAAATAACAAAATTTATAAAATAATTAGACTAAAAAATAATAAAAGATATGAATTTATATATATCTACTTTTTCACCTACATTATAGAGACGTAATATTAATAAATAATAATAAATTGTAATATTGATTCGTAATTGAGTGCTTATTATATTACTTATCTGATAAACTGAAAAAATAAAATAAATAAAGTGTGAGTGTGCATACTCTCCTAGTTATTTTACGAATCCTCTTTTCTCTCTCAAAAAGAGGAGTGATACTCAATGATCTCTCCTAACCTTGTAATTTAAGTAAAAAATTTCGTGTAAGATATTTAATGTTTTACTTCTTAAGTTATAGTACTACTATCTAATAATACCTATAAATTCTAAATTTTCCAGGGCCTTTAATATCATATATAAGTTTTGATACTAGTTAAGTAATAAGTATAATATATATAGTAGATATATACTATGTAGTATATATCATATATATATAGTATATATAGAGAGAGGAATCAATATCTTTATACTGTATATATTTATACTATTTTGTTATAGATATAAGCATAATATAAGAATATATAAATATATACTTGGACCAATTATTCATTACAAAAATAAATTTGATAGTTTATATAATTCATTAAACGAAACTAATACTAAAATTTATTAGATTATCTCTTTATTTTACAATATATACTACAGGTGAGCCTATACTTGAAACATTTATAACGATAGCTGGTATAGTATAATAATCCTCATAATATAATGATCATAATATATAAAAATAAATTATTAGGTATATTTTTCATATTATATACTTATGTGTTATGCTTTTTTTCTCGCCGGAAGGAAACCCATTTTTTAGCAAAATTAGTTTTCCCTAGTAGAGTTAAAGGAACAATAAGAAAATTCTAACCAACAGAGAATTGACAAGCCGCCCAGTTGAATAGGATTGATATGGGACTGTTGCTAAAAGTAGTTGTTTTACCAATGTAGTGTTCTAGACTGAAGAAATAAATTTCTTAGCATGAAATTGACTTAGAGATGGGAAAGTTAGGAATGAAGAAAGTTATAAGTTGCAATATTCGTCGCAAAGTTCGGGAAAAATCTTCTAGGGAACTCTACTTTAATATTTTTACATTTTTAAGATTTTGATTATTTATATATTCTATTTATAGTAAGTAAAATAAGTAATATGATAGGTATATATCGTGTTTCAGTTTTCTATGTCAATAAAATTTAATATAAAACAAATGAAAATAAAAGGTAAAGAAGAATACATGTGATATTTTGGTCACTCCAGTTTCATATTTGCACGAATCTCTTTGTGTTTAATAACATTGTTCAAATTGGAGACCTGGTGTCTTTGGAATCTACTTGGAAGGAGAATTGGACTTTTGTGTCAACTTTGTGATTGCTCCACAGTACATTGACAAAATAACCCGTGGAACATTGTAGGGGTTTCTATTTTCTCATGCGTATGCGCGAACTGCATCTAGAATGTTAGAGAAAATACAAAAGTACGTGATTTGGAGCCAGAGGCCAGAAACTGAATTTAGGGGCTAACCCGCCACGTACAATTGCATACGCTAGAGCATATATATTCGCCATAAATATGATCAAATTGGGTTACTACCCTGGTTTTTGATTGGGCGGTCAGCGGAGAGCACTCTCGCTCAATCTAATGCGAAGAAAGCGCTGCCAAGGTTTTGTTACGTTTTTTGATGTCTTTGGTCTTTGGTTGACTTATAGGGACTCTTGCTCGCGTGATTATGTTTTGGGTGGACATTTCCTTTTTATGTTCATTTTGCGTGGTGCAAATCAATATATTAAGATTATGTGTCACATAAACCCTCTAGGTTTGGGGTCCTACCGTAGATCATAGGCGTTCCTTCAGGAAATAGTATCCTGTATACCTCGTACATAAGAATCTTATAGTACATAGAATAAAAATAAAGGGCTCCACTTTAAATAGAATGTTACATAACTATTTTATTCTACAACAACTTAAATAAAGCATTATTTTTATATATATACCCTTATAATTATCCTCTACGACATCTTGGTGAATTTAGGAAAGTTGTATATCACAAGTCTTGAGTAAAGTGGCTAATAATAAAATACTGAGTTAAATGGTTATTATATGTATACCAGACTCATCTTCGTAGTATAATTTTAAAGGTATAATTTCACAATTCAGATATTAATATTAATATATATTAATATTCATTTAGTGTATGTATCGGATTGTCAAATTTGTTGACTATCCTCAGCAGATGCCGGATGTGGCTATAATATAGTAGAAGTGCGTGAATGTGAATGAATTATATCTAACATTCCGTTAGATACGAGATGTGTAATTGCGATGTTCAGATTTTTTCCATTCCGTGGTGAATGTTACGGTTTATGCTTCATGTCACATCCGCCCGGTAATGCTGGATGTCAGCATCAATAATAATTTATATATTATTATATATAAATATTTAAATATATATTAATATATAATATATATTAATATATATATAATATATATAATATTAATATATATATAAATCGTAATCACTTCTACTATCTTATATATACATTATACAAACTCTTAATTAATATATATATATATATATATATATATATATAGATATATATTAAATATATATTATATATATATATATATTATGTATAATTAATATAATATTATATATTACTAATATATATATAGCTTACTTGAATACAGCCGTTTATTAGTTATAGCTTTATATATATATATATATATTCTAATATATATATATATATTATATATATATATATTATAATATATATAAATAATTATATATATATATAGGTATATAGAGTGAATAATATAGTAATCTTTGATTATAATATAATATATATATATTTAATGTTATTTAGTGATGACAATGAAGTATTTTTTTAACGATGTTGTTTACTTTATAGTAAATTTTTAATAGAATGACAATTAATTGGAAAAGTATATATTTTAAAAAGTAAATGTCGCGATGTTCATGTGTCAAAGATGGAATTTTAAGTTTTGAGTTTCACTTTACTCTTATATTTAGTAATTTATTTGACTGAATACATTAAGAATAATTTTAATACATTGACAATTTTTACTTTCGTACTTTTCATTAACAGAGGAATTGGGGTATTGGCTCTAATTTTTCCTATGCGCCAATATAATACAATCCTATACCCACATTTTAGATCAAAAAATCATAATAATTAACAATAGATACTTTTTGATAATCATAATAATAATAAATAATAAAATTAATAATCAATACTACATATATTTTAATAATTAATACAATAATACATTAAATAAAAATAATATAATAATAATAATTCATACAAATAATAAGTTTAATAATCTTATATATTATAACTAATAAATAATTCCAATTAATACCATAATAATTTTCCATTACATAGAAATAGATATGAGATGCAACTTATTATACAAAATAAAATAAAAATATTATAATTTTCTCTTTTTTTTCTTTAATAATATAGTGATTTTAAAAATTTTAACATATATATTAAAAATTTCATTTTCATTGCTCTCCTATATATGAAATACAATTTCTTACTTTAATATTTTTAATATTGTGAAATTGTTTAATGTATAATATAATATAATGCTAGTTAAGCAAGCTACTTTTTTCATGTACTCTTCGCCACAATCCGCATTCGAATTTGAGTGATTTTCAATAGATTCTCATTAACGTGTTTTAATGAGAAACAAATCCTGCAGACTAATTAATTGTTGCACTAATAATTCGCCCAACAAAAAATTGCAACAACATAATTATTTGAATAATTATTTATCTATATTATAATTTTTTAAAAAGCATTATTTTTCTTCACAACAAACAAATTACAAATAAATATAATAATAAGATAATATAAAAAATAAAGCAACAGATAATATTCTATATTTATAGATAGGTATGCTGCAACTGTATAGTAAATCTCTGTAGTGGGTTTGATTATTATACTATATATATTAATTATTTATTTTTGTAATAATTTTATATCTATAATGAAGATTGACTATAATGACAATTGTAATTTATTTTGAGTAATTAGCTTTTGAATATTATTTTTTGTTTTTTTAATCTAACTTATATAATATAATATTATTATATAAAATTATATATATATTAATATATAATATATATATATATTATATATATATATATATTATATAGTATATATATATATATATTAATATTTAATATATTAATATTAATATTATATATTATATATATATTATATATATATATATATCATCAATCTCAGCATCCTCATGATATAAAAGTGCTCTGGATATATTATATGCGGGATGTACGGATGTCGTTGTGAAGTAGTGGATAATGCGGATGCTCGGTACTATAATAAATCGCGCGATGTTTTAATTATATTAATGCGTAATGTACTGCGTGAATGCTGGAATGCCGGTATTGCGCGATGTCAGTTATCACAATCCTTGTCTATTATAATCTATATATAATAATATTAATATTATATATCATGATATATATAAGTTTTATATCCCTCGCTGCGCCGGGTATATATATAAGTATGATTGAACCAGGTACTCAACTACCTTTTTTTTTGATATGACTAGGTAGGTTAAATTACAGTCCACTGTGGTTATAATAATAATTAATTAACCTAGATTAAATAAATTATATATATGATACAAACTGATTGATATACAATAGTTATTATAATATTTATATGAATATGTAATTGCCTAGATAGGATACATTCTGTGAAAATGTCTATATAGACATGACTTTATTTTGATGATATTGTATATATTTTCAGTACCGCGTAATAGGCTATTTTATTATAGCATAAAACTCTCATAATTTTTTTGGATTTAATAGGGTTATATTGTATATCCGTGTGAGATGTACGCTGCAATGGTGCACATCTAGTATAGAAAAATTGATGTTCTTAAATAACGGTGAAATTTTTCAATTAATCTTTTGGATTGGGAATGATAGTTTTTAAACTTACCGCTCAATATGGAAAAAACTCGAGTTTTGTATAAAGAGCTTTAATTTTGAAATCTAAGTTATCTATGGACCCAGTATTATTTTGATCAAAAATCTTTATATTAATGTTGATTTGCATTTTTATCTCTCTCTGTTATTATTTCATTATTATTAAGTTATTATTATTTATTATTTAGTTATTTAAGATTTGTAGTATTGTATTTATATAGTTATCTCTTTTATTTAATATAACTTTTTAATCAATAGAATAATTTATAAATGCTATTTTTGGTATAGCAGAAATCACTAACGGTACCTTTAATTAAGTGGTATTGATAAATTTGTTATTATATGCGGAGATGAAGAGTGAACACTTGCTACAACTATAATTATTCAACCCATCCATATATAAATAAATAATTATAGATGAAAATAAAAATAAAAATTTAAATACCTAGATGTGGTTATTTAATTATCTTTATTTATGTATATTATATGTTAATTATTTTAATTATGAGTATTTTTTATAACATTATATAAGCTTAAAATTTATTTTAATATATATATAATATATATATATAAACAGTTATAATATATATACTTATATTATATATATTATTATAATATATATATAGTTTAGTTAAGTTGAATAATGTTATTTTTTAATATAAGATTGCTTTATAATATATAAAAATTATCATTCAATGTTGTAGTCTTCAATATATTTGTTTTTTTATTTCAAATTTAAAACTTCAAAATATTATCTTGAAGAAGGTTGTTTGTATTATTTGTTACATACAGACTACAATCCTCTAAGATCGTTAGTCTTTGCGTACTTACTAAATATCTGGAGTATATTGTTTTTCGATAAATTAATTGTTATAACGACTGGGAGGTACATCATTGTTTAATTATCTCGTTTTTCCAGAAGTTCTATGAGACCTATGGTTAATTAAAGCGCGTCATAGCTAAGTACTGGGATAAGTTGAATATATAAATAGTAAAAACTGTATTGCAATATTTCGTGACTCTTCTTTTCTCGCTTTTGTGTCGCCTCTCTGCCCCATCAGTGAGGGTGTCTTTCTGATTTACGATCCCTGGTTAAGTTCTGGGGTTACGCTGATAATAATTTTTTAGTATCGATTTCATTATTGTGTTATTTTTGTTCATAGTTGTTCTGCTCATGATTTATGTGTGTCCTTAATATTAATCTAGAGAATAATATTATATATTAATATAGTTATTTACAAAAGTAAAATAGAATATAAAAAAATAATAAATATGTATATAAAATAAATAAATATATGTCTTTAAACACTCAGTATTTAATGTCTCAGAAAAAAGTTCAATTGCTAAATTATTTCAAAATTATTATATAAAAATAAAATCTATATTATAAGATATAAGTTAGGGGGCTTCGGCAGCGACGGTGAGGACAGAGGTGCACGCTGGGGACGTTTATATCCCGTGGGATGTTTATATTTTTGGGTGTGGGATTATTTGGATCGCGCTCGCGATTGTAACCTCCCCTCTCGGTGACACCTGAGATCGTCATGCAGAAACCAAAGAGCGTGATTGATGTTTGTGCCGAAGGGAGACCATCCATGGCGTATGTTCCGATTGTGTAGGTGAGGGGGCATTCATAGAAACTTGCGCAGCTGTAAACGCTCCTCCGTGTGTGTCCAATTTAGACTGACAATTGTTTTTATAAGGTTGAAACATTGATATTGTGGCCTAAGTAAAATAATAGAGAAACACGCTCCTAACCAGTATTCGTCCTAGAGTTCTCCATACATTATTTGCTCTATGTGTTTTATCTCACACTTATGATGGTTAAATTGGTCAATATGTCCACTTTCGGTTTACATATGAATAATATAATATAAAAAGAGATTTTGTTTTCATTCCTCTCAAACTAACGCCAATGCGCGTATTCTCTTCTTTAATCGCTGTTACTCCGCTGTGCACGAAGAGGCTGGGTGTCTCTGAGATCCTCAACGCGTTACAGACTTGTTGTGGGTGTAGTAAAATTTTTAAGCTGCACATTTTTAATAAAAAATTCTATTCCGAATTGACATTATATGATATAGACCAATATTAAGACTAAAAAATAATTATAATTTCGATATAAGACTAAAGTCCCAGTTACCTTTTTTGGAATTTTTCGGATCTTGCTTACACATAATTATATAATAAATTATGTATTCAATACCAGTTGCTTAAGGAGTAGTCTTCCATCAGATTATCCATTTAGAGTTACGATTATATCTTGTTTACCTATTTTTCTATAGAAAGAAATTGTTCCGACAAATCGAATTTTTATTACTATCAAGTGATAATTATATTTTACGTTTATGAGAATTCGGTACAATGTTTCGAGGATCTATATAAATGATATTTGAAGATTATATTAAGTTAATTATTTTTAATTCTTTAAAATTGATTAACAGTAATGATAAAACTACAATATTTGCGTAATTTATTATATATATATATTAGTTCTGTGATATTCTTAATTTATATTTAAATTATATCTTAATGTTATTAATATTTCTTCATCAATAGTTACTAAGGGACATCTAACTGTACATGCTTCGTTGCATTATATAATGCCTTTTCATTTTACATTAATTCTGGCATGATACAT
>JABUQX010123982.1:2500-13460 GCA_015478945.1 Trachelipus rathkii | reverse complement strand
TTTTAAACTTTCGCTTATTACAGAATTAAATTTAAAATGAACAATTGTACCATAAATTACATTCTATTTTCAACAAATAAACATATATACTGTACATAGAAAGACAAAAATATTAATTAATCATCGTTTCTTTTATTTAAGGAAGTTAAATATATAAATTTAAATTTAAGCTGTAGCTAACATTTTTTTTTTTTTTAATCAACTAAATATAACTATGATAGATTCAGCTGATAATTCCTCACTTGCTACCTGCTCCATTGGAAAGTTAGTGAATCAGGACTGCCACAAATTACATTATTGTCGAAAGATAGGACTATTGAATGTGGCCGACTTTAGTCAAATTGGTAAAAACTTGGAGTGGAGATGTGTCTACCAACTTTTCAAGATGGTGACAAAGTGTGCTTTCATCATGAGGTGTGTCTGTCACATTACGAAAGTCTACAGAAGTATTGTGCTGACCCTTTTGCAGTTCACAGGAAGCATATTACAAGTAAGTGACACTTATGTTTTTTTCAAAACCTAATATGTATTTTTAAAACATGTTAAAAGGTAAAGCTTCAATCATTGAATGTGCTTTTCAGTGTCTCAGTAACATGCACTTAGGTTAAGCATGAACTTTCCATTTTTTCATTTTGTTCTGTAGAACATAATAGGGTAATCAGTCATCATTGATTTATTAGTCGAGTATAATGCACTCTTTTTTTTTAACAGAATCTCTGTTGATCATTGATGAAGCCACTGCACAAAAGTTCCAAACCTTGAAACCTGGCCAATAGTTATGCACGTGTCTGAAAAGAACTTCTGAAGTAGAAAAGGGTTGTGGAGATCATCTGCTTTGGATGAAGAATTTCAAAGACAGGAACTGTCATTACATTCCCTTAATGATACTGTTAAAACATTGGATTGTAGTCCACTCAAACATGTTAGTGTTTGAGACAGAGATTGGATATGCCAAAAGAAAACTTCATCAGATGCATTCTGCAGTAACAGCAAAATGTGTGTGTTCCCTTAATTTGCCATTTTTTTCCATTGAATCCCCAGAAGAGGACACTGAATGCTGTCAAGGCTGTAAGGCCTTGGAAAGCCTAATGACATTTAAAGAAGATCAGGGGTGCCCCAAATAGAGGTGAGAAAATAAGGTTTCTTACTTTAGCACCTGAGAGTTGGTTTCAAGAGAAGACTGCAGAGGAATTTGGTGTCAGCATTTACTTTGTAAAGCGTGCCAGGAAACTAAAGAAATATAATGACATACTAGCTGATGTACCACCTAAGAAGTCGAACTCTGTAAGAGAACATTGTGCAGAGGGTAATTGCTCATTATCAGGATCATGAATTCACAAAAATGTGTCCTGGTAAGAAAGACTGTGTTGCTGTGAAGACAGATGCTGGCAAGATTTATAAGCAAAAACGTCATATCCTGAATAATTTGAAAGAACTATATCTAGAGTACACTAAAAGTTATCCAGATGACAAGGTGGGATTCTCCAAGATTTGTATGTAACGTCTCACTTGGTGCAAGGCAGTAACTGCCTCTGGTATGCAATCAGTATGCGTTTGCCAGATACACCAGAATGTCAAACTCATGACAGCAGCTTTTTCTGGGACTGAAACATACAAGGATATACTGAAAAAATGGTGTGTAGCAATGATACCAGAGACTGCATGTTACATCTCTGTGATGACTGCCCAGGGAAGGATGTTTAAGAGACATATCTCACAAATTTGTTTGAAAAATCAGAAGACTGTGATTTGAATGATGAAAAATATTGTTTAAACAGTGGGGTTAAACAGATCGAAGTGAAATAGGTAAGGTCACCATGTCTACTCAGAAATTCATAAATAAAGCCAGTGATGCGATTGATAATCTCTGAGAGCACCACTTCATTGTCAAAGCTCAGCTAGGCAAAATATCTCAGCGAGCTAAAGGAAAATTTGTCAACAAGTGAAGTGCTCGTCCTTCTCGACTTTGCTGAGAACTATAGTTTTGTCATACAAGATGCAGGGCAGGGTTTTCACTGGAACAATATCCAAGCCACCCTTCACCCCTTTATAGTTTATTTCAAGGATGGAGGTGAGTTAAGATCATTGGGCCTATATGTGTCATCTCAGATTGTCTGAGGCATGACACCCTTCCCATTTATGCCTTCATCTCAAAGATGTTAGATTTCGTAAAAAAAGAAACTTCCAAATAAATATAGGGTGGTGTATTTCAGTGATGAAGCAGTAAGTCCATACAAATACTGCAAAAGTTTCTCAAAACTTATATCACCACAAAGGCGACTTTGATCTTTTGGCAGAGTGGCATTTATTTGCCACCAGTCATGGCAAGAGTCCATGTGAAGATATTGGGAGCTCTGTGAAGAGACTTGTTGCACGCATACAAGCCTTCAGGCCACCACATCAGGTCACATTCTCACTTCAAATGGCGTTGCTTCAGTGGGCTTCTCAGCATATAACAGGGATTCAATTTTTTTATGCTTCGAATAAGAATATTTCACAAAATGGAAAAAGCTTCAAGCTGACTGAACGATTTAATCTGGGAAACACTCTTTCTTAAACGTTGAAAGAATAGTAACCTACAGGGACCTATTAGCGCTCCATGACAATTCGTCTGTTGTCAAGACCGGGATTCCTACTACAGTTTCAACGATGAGCTGAGATAATACTGCTATTAAAAAAGTAAGAGGGACTTTCTAGGATGACATAACACTACATGCTCGAGATAGATAAATTTAGATTTTCAAATTCGCCAAAGCTACTTACACATGTGCAAATAGCAACTTTCTGGATCCTTATAGACGCACAAAAATACCAATATTCTTTTATATCTCTTTAGGTGTTTCACGGGAGGGTTGTATCCCACGGGAGGGTTAATTAATTTTGTCTGGCCCTGGTTCTTGTTGAGTAAAAGCTTCTAAAAGGGCAAAATACTTTCACCCACCAATAAAAAGAAAAGATTTTGCACGACAAAACAGAATTCTTATTATTTTTCTGGTTAGACCGAAACCATTGCTTGAATCCATGAACGTTCTTGGACTTTTAAGCAGCGATGAAGTTTCTGTTCACGATATTGTCAAAAGGACACTTCTAACTTGATCCAAGAAAATACTCAAAAGACAGAAATGTTTGACATCAGATTCAAGGATCCCCATGGTTTGACGGTGTTGATTAATTTTTAAAAGTTCTTCCGCCCCCTTCAAGACACTATGCAGGGGAAACTTTAGATTTACGCATTCACAAAGTTGTAGCTAGGAGACGTACTTTCAGCGGTCTGCACAGATCCTTCACATTTACGAGAAGAATAGAGAAGCCAAACTTCTTCACCCTTGAGAAGAGGACGCCTCAGAAAGATTAAAATTTGAGATTTTATTTAATTTCAGATTATATTTTTTATTATTATTAATATTATTATATATAATAGTATATATACATATATTATGTATATATTATATATAGTAATAAGTATTATATATATCAAATATATATATTAATAAAATAATATATATATATTTTTTTAACCTATTGTCTTCCAAGCCAAATGGGTTGGAAGAGGGCTTGGAAAGGGGATTTTGGTTTGTGCTGCGCCAACAACGATTTTGGGGGTCCACGTCTCGCAAATCTGATAACACAGGTATATGTATATATATATAAATTTTGTATATTATATTATTATAGTATATATATAGATATATTTATATATAAGATTATTTATAATGATAGCTCGATCTATTCGAATCATGATCATCGTACTTTCTTCCTGAAGCTCTGCCCTGACCTACTTTTTCATACTGATAAAGTATGAAAACGATGGGTAGCGGACGTACCGTAGTCTCTGCCTCGACGGTAGTATATTATTGATACCTTATATTTTGTGAATCCTTATATATATATGTAATCTACAACCCTTCACTATACTAACTATCGCGCGAAGATTCAGTGTGCTCATCACCGCATATCCGCGGATAAGTGAACCTTCTTTTTATTCTATCCGCTCTTTAATCACTTTTTTTGGATAATTTTAGAAGCAATCAACACACGCTACACCTCAACTACTGTGATATATTTTTTTTTCCTCACGCTTCGAAATAAGGTAAATTATAGTAATAGTAGTTTAATTCTCATACTATTTTATGATATATATAGATTATATTAGTGAATAGTAATATATAATATATAATATATTTTTATATATAATGATATATCTTAGAGAGACGAGAATAGAGAGAGAGGAGATGAGCTGTTTTGAGAGAGAGACGAGAAAGACGAGAGAGAGGAGAATGAGATTGAGAGAGAGAGGAGCTAGAGAGAGAGAGACAGAGAGCAGAAGAGGAGAGAGAGAAGTGATTCTAGAGAGGAGAGGAGGAATGAGAGAGATGAATGTGATACTTCCAAGAGAGATTGAGAGGAGAGAGAGAGAGTGAAGAGAGGTAAGGAGAAGAGAGAGAGAGGAGAGGGATATTTATCTTTATTTTGATAAATATGCACTGATGAACGAGGGAAGAAAAAAACCAGTGAAATGGCATTAAGGTTTTTTCTTGGTTATTTAATGATCTTTGATTAACCCAAGTCACAGCTTAAGAAGTAAAACCACATCAAACTTTTTTGGATCCGTCAACAATTCTCTGAAAAGATAACTTAAAAATCAGACTGTTTGAGAAACTCGACATATTAGTATTCTCTCTCTTCATCTTTTTTGATTCAAGAATTAGAATTGATCAAATTTATCTTTAAAGTTAATTAAAATTTACAAACTTTAATTATTTTATTCTCTTAAATGTATTAGTGGGTTTTTTATCAGTATTTCACATCTTGTATCAGAATGTGTCTTCTCCTTACTCTCTCTCTCACTCTCCCGCTCTCTCTCTTTCTCCTCCTCCCTCCATCTCTCTCTCTTCTTTCTCTCTCTCTTCATCCTCACTAACTCTCTCTCTTCCCTACTCTCTCTTCTCTCTCTTCTATCCCCCTAATATTTCTCTAAACACTTCATATCATATACACTTCTTCACAATCAATCTCGTACTCTATAGTCATACTTCTCTCTCATTATCAAGGTATTTTGTCTTACTAATGCTATGCTTCATTTGTTTTATTGTTACTGTCTGCGATCGTAATAATAATAAAAGGCATAATTATTTGAAATGAAACGAAAGATTATCATATCTCTGTAAAGATAGTTGGTTCTTTATAATATCATTATAGTCAAATTCTATATTTAACCAGATTCTGTCTTCTTATTTTGCTCACTAAGAAGATAGACTCTTATTCTCGGTTTCTTAACCAGCTGGTATACTTTATAAGGGATTGCATTTCTGGAATAAAATAGGTTCCTATAGAAACTATTAGATAGAGACAACTTCTATATGTCTATATACATGAATACTAATTGTCATATCTAAGTAAGGTGTTATATTACACAATTTTACTAAATGCCTGGTTTGTTAGAGAATTTATGTGTGTGTCTACGTTCATTGACTTGTGAAAAAGTTATGTTATTAGCATTTTTTATTATAATTACTTTAAGTTATATAAAAACAATGTAAGAAATCTTTTAAATAGATTTATTATATGTAATTTTGTAGCAGTTATATAGTGTATGCTTTTACTACCGGTATCTAGTTAATAGATAATAAGTACCTTTTTTAAGTTTGAATAAGTGTTGAAATACTAACAAAAACAAAAGCTCATTTTTATGCTTTATATAAGAATCATTTAACTACATTCTTCTCCTTAATCAAGTAATAGGTGAGTGTGGAATCCCCCAAAAAGTTTTTTCTCCTATATGTATAATAATTCAGGCAGTTTTCACCTCCAAAAAGTCTACAGTTATCTATTACTAACGCTCATTAATGCTATGATTTAGCTTCATTACTAATATCACATTATACAGTATAGAACAACCGTGATGAACGTATAATACGTTGAATTCCCTTAAACATAACTACTAAAATTTTCCTATTAGGTTTCTTTTTAAATTGCTTAACTACTGTATCTATTTAGCAAGCGTCATGTATCTAGAAAGTATAATTACTGTTACCATGTTAAAATCATTATATTTATATTAGACATACATGCTAAATAATCTAATATTCCACAAAATAAAGTTCAAATTACGAGTTTTAGAACCGATACTATATATACCTAACTTTAAAAACTAATTTATCGTATTTGACATGAGTTGTTATAAATATAAGGGCATTAATTTATTTACACATCTATAAATAGCATATATATAATAAATGATAGTATTAAAATAATTTATCTAAGATGATTCTAATATTTAAGGATATAAACCATTATAATTATAATATAGTACATGAATTAGAATATATCACTTATAATAATAGATTGATTAGTATAATTGTGTACAATCAAAAAATAAAATAAAAGATTTTCAAAGTCTTTAATACTAGTGATTAAAATTGACATTCCTTACCTGAGGATTATATATAGATAAAGTTTTGTCATTAATGTTATGAGTCAAGGAGAAAGCGTAGGTATTGCAAAAATAATATAATATCAAAAAAAGAAAAAATCCTCTCAAATTTAAACTATCATGTTAATGGATTACATATGAGGCTAAAATAATGTAAATATATACACTCTATGTATTGCTTAAGAAGCACTTTATGAGTTGTGGAAAACTAAAAGATAGTATAATTATTTATATATATATATCATATTCATAATATATATTATAATGAATATTAAATCTCTCTACTTATTGATAAATATCATTTACAATTACTCTATATATATTTATTATATATATAGTAATTTATAAATATATATATTTATATCATAATGATAAACTATGATTTTATTTTATAGTATTAATGTATTTATTTAATAGCCCTTTTGCCTTTGCCTAGGTGTAAAGTAGACGAATATATGAAATTCTTACATTGATAAGCACTTCTCTCAGGATGTTGCTCAGGCATAGTATTCCTGTGCCTTTCACAACTATTGTTTCTTATTATGCCTTAAAATTAACATTTTTTTCTTTTTATTTTAAATTAATGTTTAAAGAATTTAACAAATTCATTATTTAATTATTTTCTCAATTTGCCACAAAATATAATAAGTTCTATAATTTTTTTTCAGTTACTAACCTAGCATTCTGTGTAATTACATATAATTGCCTATATATTTATTTAACAATCCCGACTGATCTTAGTATGTGTATCAGTCATTACTTACTGTATCTTATTACATGCAATAAGATCTCTCTCACTCTCTCTCTTCTCTCTCTCTCTCTCCCTCTTTCGCTCTCTCTCCTCTCTCTCTCTCTCTCTCTCTCTCTCTCTATCTCTACCTCTACCTCTAGCATCTTGTGATCTTGTGTGTATATTTTCACTTTTTTATTTATTTCCCGATATTAATCACTTCAAACATCCTTTACATCTACTCTTCTATCCCTTGTTGTATTTCGTCTACTTGCTTCACTGACCTCTTACTCGCGCGGTACGACTCAATACATCTAGTTCATCAGCAACTGCAGTTATCTCTACTATTATAAAAGCATTATCATAAATTGTTTCGAAGTTTTTATAGTTTCAAGCATGTAGAATTAGTTTCATTTCATTTTTTGCATCGTTAATATAAATTTGTTAACTCTACATCTGTTATATATTTTCCTACGCTTATATATCTACTCTACTATTGTCAGTAAAATTTATACTTTATATACTTAAAAGAATAAGTTATATTAATTCTATATATAAATATATATAAATCTACTATTATATATATACTATATCTAGATATCTATATATGACAATCCTTCCTATTGGTTATAAGAGAATATGGATTTTTATTATTAGATTGAGAGGATGTTTAGATATTTTCTTCAATTTCCCCATTAAATAAAAAGGAATGAAAATTTTTTGCTGGGTTAAATTCCAAAGAGTGCAGACTTCACATGTTTAACTTGAACAAACATCAAATACTAAAGTTTTTCTTGAACGACGGTTTCGAATATGTATCATAAACATATGTAATATTATTATATTAATAAATATATATCTATATAAAAATATTCAGTAGTAATTATATAGCAGATATATTAATATATATATAATAGCCCGATTGCGAGTCGCTCGCGAGCGTTTGCTATAGCATGTAACGCAAACCGCTGTGCGTCTAACCCTACGGTCATTTATTAAGGTCATGTCCAAAAGACTAAAGATGAGTCGATGGCATCTTTTCTTACTCTTTCTATATATGCCATAAATTGAAATAAATAAATTGTTCTAAGGACTATAAACGTTTTTCAATTTGACTTTGATTTTAGTTTAATTTATTCAAATCTTTTTTCTGATTTTCCCTGGAGGCATAAAAGGGGATATCTTTCGTTTACTATAATATTGAAGCATTTAATCTAGATATAAAGCTATAAATATTTCCATATATAGATGCCATAGCACGTGGTAAGATTACCTATGCCATGATCTGGTCCTAGTGTGATTCCTCCTACTGTCTATTCCCGAAGAGCTTAGCGTCGACCGATCATTTTCTCATATTTAATTCGCTCCAACGTGTGTGTTAAGAGAATGGTCTTGTCTGTAGGCGACTTATTAGTCCGTGCCACTAAAATATCTATCCCTTCTATAATATTATTAATATAGATGTTTTCTTGTATTTCTTTATTGTTCTCATTTTATCAATAGTTGGTGCATTGTTTAGTTTAAATTAATTAATATAACTAACCCTACACTATTTATCATATTAACCCTTCCCTCTCACTACGAATTATATATCAAAACTATCTATATATACTCATAATTCTATACTATAATAAATACCTATAAGCCCTACAGGAGTGATATAGTAACTAATATATACTAAATAGATATATAATAGTGGATTTATATTATCAGTATTATTACTTATATAACATAATATATATCATGATCTTTGATTTTGCTCATCTCTATTATATATTATATCCTTGTTTATTTATTATTAATTTTAGTTAATATATATATATATATATATATATTATGCTAATATATTATATGTATTATTATTATAGAATAGGTATTATTAATAAATATATACTTAATTTATATTTTATATAGTGTAGTAATGTACTATAAGTGATAGGAAAATAATTAACCTTTATGTGTTTTTTGAATATATAGTCTTTTCTCCGACTCTACTATTCGTGTTTCTTACATATTTCTAACCTATCTCTAAAATATTTGTAATAAATATAGGATTTATGTCGGTATTATATCATGCGTCCGGTATTATTAATCTAATATATTACTATCTTCCCTTCTGGATTATACCCTAGTATTATCGCGGTTCTGGTACAGTGGTCTCTTAACATATATATCTATTTCAGTGTAGCCTTTCCGATATTAAACACCTCTAATTGTAGCTACATCAGTAACTATTCGGTACGTATTCAGTATATAATACTCATATAAATAGGATATTTACTGTTTGTGCGGGCTGTGTCTCGCGACATTACTGTCCGGCCGACAAAACCTCTTTAGCGATTAACTCTCCATAACTATCCCGGTAGATATAACGCAGTTTACTTGAGTCCTTCCCCATGACTTAATCTTATATGGAGACTCTGCTTACAGGCTTCCGGTATTATATGCTATATATATATATTCTTCAGATATGAAAATTATTTGAACCGCCCCTCTACCTATTACCTCCCTTAATAAGATAGTCTTCGTGCGAAACGTTGAATTGCACGCCTGTCTCTAAAAAGTATTCGTCCGTCAGTGCGTATGCCGTTATGTTATATTCTCATACCGTCCTCTCTCTCCGCTCTTCTTATCCTATATAATACTATATCCCGGATTAGACCTTATGGCATCACTCTTCAGATTACTTCTGCAGTTCAGAACTAACAAATATGTCCAATTAGAACTTGACTCGTATTACACTGATTTTACATCAATTTGTTAGGCTACTTCTATATATCAAAATTATATAATAAACATTACATTTTTTGTAAACTCTTATAAATAGATAATTATTGAGCTATTAAGCTAAAATATACTAGGTCAATAAGTTCTCTAGCCTTAGACCTACTCAGCTAAAATAAATTTACCCTCGGTTATGACTTCACGTTCGATTTCGTAACATATCATTGTCAGTTAAACACTCTAAGTACAATAATTCTACTAGGAAGTACTTATTCAATTTCTACAATAGTAATCATAATACAAGTTAGTAGATATACTATTACACAGATAGTCATTATATAAGTATAAATATATTTAACTAAAATGTATACTGATATATAAAAATAAATTAAACATAGTATATGTCATATATGTTATAATTTAATATTCCTATACATAGCATGCAATAGTTATGAATCTCGTATAATAAAATTATCAATATCACAATAGATTTAATAAATAATTTGTCGAAACTACGATTAAGCACTATCTATTTAAAACATTGGTAAGTCATCATGAATAAGTTTATCATCACATATACCCTTTCGATTGGCAGCATCTAAATTACTCAATAATGAGACTATTCCATAGCTATTTTCATATTTATCATTATCATATACTATAACCAAAGAAGGTGACTAAATCAATGATGTATTATTCTAACAATAATATTCCTTTAAACTTAAAATAGTTGGAGCCAAACTATGCAGTAAAGATTACCATAATAATCTTATCTGTACGACTATGATTATTTTGGTACTTACTACATTTCACCTCATTTTAATGTTTATATGTTATGTATTGTTCGTATGCTTCCATTCTAAATACCTATTATTAGCCCTGAATAATAACTATAGTTAATATGCTAATTATTGGAACTAAGTCATTTATACAACATCTCTAACTTTACGATAGTTTAATTAAAACTAAGTTATTATCTTATTTAAACAAAGTTCTTATTTACTTGAGTCAAACTAGGTTTCCTAAACCGGTAGTTTAATAGCAGGCGTTAAGGGTTCCAACCTTTCATGATA
>JABUQX010123981.1:0-45791 GCA_015478945.1 Trachelipus rathkii | reverse complement strand
AGAAAACTAAAAAAAATTGCATTCAGAACATCCTCTCAAAAATACCGGAGAGTAAAACTTAAATGTATTCAGAACGTATCTCTCAAAAATACCGGAGATAACTAAAAAAATTTCAGTCAGAACATCCTCTCAAAAATACCGGAGAGTAAACTACAAAACATTTCCTTAAAAATACAATGTTCCACAAGAGAAAAAAAAATATAAAGATCCAAAAAAAAAGCTTGGATATTGGTTGTTGCCAAAACAACAAATTTTTAAAATCTCTACATGAAGTAGCACCCAGAAAAAAAATTTTTCTTAGAGAGCGGGGCGCCTTCATCCGGGAGCTCACTTTCAAATAAGGTTTTTAGACCTATTTGAAAGTGTAAAAAAAATAAATTTTAGTGAACTATAAATAAATAATACTAATAATTTTAATAATAATAATAACTTTTTTTTTCAAAAACATCCTCATTCTTAATAAAAAATAATAATAATAATAATATTAATAGTAATAATCACTTTTCAAAGTCTCCTCATTCTTAGTAAAAATAATAATAATAAAAATCAATAAATTTTTTCAAAAACATCCTCATTCTTAATAAAAAATAATAATAATAATAATATAAATAGTAATAGACACTTTTCAAAATCTCCTCATTCTTAGTAAAAATAATAATAATAATAATAAATAAATTTTTCCACTTCCCTATTCTAGCAGGTATTTTAATTTTTCCACCATGGCTAAAAATAAAAATAAAAAAAAAACAAAACTAGTCTCTGGGGCCTAGGCTTCAGGTCCAGGAAAATTTTTTTTTTTTTTTTTTTTTTTTTTTTTTTTTTTTATATATTTTTTTTTTTTTTTTTAAAAAAATATTTTTTTTATATTAAAAAAATATAAATTTAAATAAATAAACATGCTCTTTTGTAAAAAACCAAAAAAGGGAAATTTTATTTAGATCTAAAAAATTAAATTAAAAGATATTTAGACTTAAAAAAAGTAAAATATCTTACCAGAGGAATTCTTTATAAAAAATAGAGTATTAGAAATTCAGAAGAAGATCGACATCAAAAATTTTTCAAAAAATTGAAATCTCGTGGATGATTTGGTTGGTGTAAATGGAGGGGAAAAGAAGGGGGAGGGGAAGAGAGGGAGAGATTTTATCCCGAAGTCGGGGGTGTTCCAAAAATGATAAGAAGATGCTAACTTGAAAGCGGAGGTTAATAAAATTCTGTGAATAGTAACTTTTTTAAAGAGTTTAAAAAAAAAATCAATATATAAGTTTGGATGCTGAGAGATGTGAAATTTGTGGAAAAAAAACAGAGAAAGTAATACTAAAAATCGTGATTGTAAAAACAGGTGAAATCTGGAAACTTTTTGTAGGGGTTTTTCCTGATAGCAAAAGGATGGGGAGATGGGGAAACATTAGGCGATGGCGTTACTAACCAAATCATAAAATTGGGAAGACAAAGGAGGGGGGGGGATAAGTTTAAATATATATATATTTTTTTTTATATATATATATATAAAAAAAAATTAGGTCTTGAAGTAAAGCATGCTTTTTCTTCAAAATACCTATACTAAAGAATTATTTTAGTATAGAGTCCCCTTTGCCAAAAAAAAATTCTTAAGCGATTTTGGCAGATGGATTTGAGTAGATTGGCTCTATTTCGGGATACACTGGTGGAGTTGTTTGTATAGGCCTATTAGTTTAATTAAGATCAAGTGTAAATTTTAAGCTAAGTATATAATATTTGATTGAATTAAGATTAAAAGTGATTAAAATATTAAATAGTGATGGTACCTAGAACTTAGAATCCTTAATTAAATAAAAATAACATCAAAAGCCAAAGAAAACCCATTAAGACAAAAAAAAACATTTTTTTTTAAAATCAATGGTTTTTATTTATTTATTTTTTTTAAAAAAAAAACTGGGTTTTGGCAACCCTCTTAAATTATAATACATTTATAATTTTACATTACAAAGTGCGGTAACTGCGATCCACTTACATAGAAAGGGACAATACGAAGCATTTCCACACGTATTGCTGAGCATAAAGGTAATTTCATTTAGAACTCTATGAGACCACTTTACATCAATCCCCCCTATTCGCTATAAATGTCACTTCTCTTCAGGAAAACGGCACCCATAATACAGGATACGAATATTTTGAAATATTAGCCCACAACTTGAGAACCGATCTTCAGTTGTTAAGAATCCTTGTACAATTTGGCATCTCAACCGACCTTAAAGAAATTCTTAGTATTTTAACAGATCTTTAATTACCGAAGTGGAGGTTTGTTTAAATCATGAACTCTTAACCTCATATATTTATTAAATCATTAATTTATTTATATTATTATTTTACCACTTTTAATTAATTTATACAATATATTTTAGTTTTTAAATTTTAATCATATATTGTATCGATAGTTTATACGTTTTGATCTTACCCGAAAAACTAGTCGGGCTTAATAAATAATTTAAAATGTTGAAAATTTAACACGTTTTTGGTTAATGGCTCGCTGTTAGTGTACTAATATACTAACTCGTAAAATTAAACGACTCCACTATCTCATATGAGTAAACAGGTATACAAGAAAGGACCAGGAACGCTGTGTAAACTATTATGCAAATAAATAGCATGAGGGACACAGAATATGACAACGCATGTAATATGGGGTTGTATAGGGTCCGTCATGGCTATAATTAAGGTTAAGGACAAACATGTAACTCCAGCTTTAGCGATGGGGTAAAGTTATGGGGGAGGACACCGCTGGGATTATGAAAGTGGTCCATTGAGGTAAGTAATATTATCTATCCACTACAACCATGGGAAAGGACTGCGCCGTCGTACTAACATGTGAATTAAAGAGTCGTACACAGATTATCACCACTCCATGCCGAATAGGTACGGGTGCTGTGAAACTCGCTAGTCGACGGTTTTGATTCTAGAACGCCACAACCATTTGCAACGGGTCTTGGATCGGACACACACCGACACCAGGAGCACCGGCATGATGTGAGCCGGGCCATGCAGTGGCCACGAACGCCATACGAAACTGGCGTTATTGAATACCGTTTATTTTAAGAGAGTAATAAGCGTTTGAGCCGTATAGTATAAACTCAACGTTATCAATACACATATGCCTTAAGGCACTCTTCTAACATATATAAATTACTAAGCTTTGACATGAGCAGGTACATTTTAGACTCGAGTGTGTAGTAATTAATACAATACGTTTTCAAACGCTTTCGCTGGAAACATAATTTACGTAACTCATAGTTTAAAGATCTTGCATCACGTTCCAGATGTTGTTTTCAATCACCTAACCGCTGCACTAGTACTAATCGCAGGGTTACCATCTTTAAATGATCATCTGTATTAATATCTAGTTAAATTATATTGCGCTACTAAACTTCAACATAACTTACTTTAAATAGGTAATTCGTTACTAAATTATACCTTAATGACATGACCATCGCAAGTAAAGCATCTACTTATAAAGGCTAGAAATAATGTTATGTCATTAATACCGAAACATATACCTATGATCGACGGGTCCAAATAATCAGGACATTATTGGATAATTGGCCAGCATACTAAATTCCTACCTAAACCCAATTGAATTATGTTAAATTAAGGGACATGTTTAGATAACGATAGGTTGCGACAGCTTGCAACCAACTTCTACCAGAAACCCTTACAGGCGCTTGCTGGACTTAAAAGGTCGTGCTTCGCGTTTGGATCAGATTTATCCTTAAGTGAAGATGGACATTATTTAACTTAAGGTGCAATTTCTTTCATTTTAGAGTAGACAATTATAGCTCACGTACGGTAGCTACAAGCCGTCCATCCGTCCCAGAAGGTGCGCCATCACTTGAATAGTAATTTAATTAATAATATATATTCTCTCCTCTCTCTTCTCTAAGTAACTATCCAAATCCACATACAACTCAGAATAAACCCTTACTAACCGCGATAAGCGTCCTCAACGTTGGATTAACTGAAACGCAAATCGGTCCACTACAGGGCCCATTCAAAGGCCCCCAGGGGATTTCCTGGGACCCCTCGACAATCTTACCACTGTAAAATGTGTCCCAAATACTATGTTATTTGCATAATAAAGTCACACAGCGTTCATGGTAATTTCTGTAAACCTGTTAACGTTTCATATTGAGCAGCGAGTTGCCGCTAATTTTGGGACAAGTAGTATATATGGTAACTTTAAGTCCCAAAAGTACAAGCTAACTTGTACTTGAACCCAAGCCTGAGATATATATATAATATATATATATATATAATATATATTATATATATATATATATATATATATATATATTATATATTTATATATATATATATATTAATATATATATATATATATATTATATAATATATATATATATATGGACCAAAAATAACTTAACACCCACACGGAACGGGGAGCTCGGATCAAAAAAAATTTCACAGGTAGCATCTATGATAACATAAAATAGATGTTCTAGGGTCGAAATGAATTTTTTTTTTTTTTTTACCTGTTCTAGGGGCGAAAATTATATATATGATTATTTGTAAAGGTATTACACGGCATGTAGGGGGGGCCTCGAGGCGAACGGGGAACAACAGGGTGGGGGGTTTTCCATAACTCCGTAGGGGAGGGGCGGAGGAACCCCGCGACACACAAATATACCAAAGAGCGGGGTCCGGAGACCCTCCCGGAGGGGGAAAATAGTCCTACCCCGTAGTCCCCGGAAGTCCAGAGACCCCGACTCCTGCATCGGTGCGGTATACCCTTAAAATGAATTAAAAAAACAAAACAAAAACTATTACTTAGAAAGTCTATTTATTTTTAACGAGTAACTATAAAAGGTCTTATAAGGCTTGTCTCCTTCATATACTATATTTATTAACAAATATTTTTTTTTTTTTTTTTACATTTTCCTTACTAAATTTTACCAGGATTCGCTGTAGCTATTGTAGTTTTGAGATATATTTTTTTTTCATCACCAAAACGTAAGTATCATTAGGAGGCTACCTGTTGAAAATTTTTTTTTGATCCGAGCTCCCGTTCCGTGTGGGGGGTTAAGTAACTTTTACCTATATATATATACTATATATAATTAGTATATAATAAAATATATATATATATAATATATAATATTATATATTATATATATATATATATATAATATATATATATAATATAAAAAAAAAATATATATAAAAATATATATATTATAGTATATAATATATATATATATAATATTATATATATAATATTATATATATATATATATTATATATATAGTATATATATATATATATATAAAACAAACTGCTTACATACTTCTTCTTAGTTACGATGCTCTTTACATCTAAGTGTCATCTACTTCATTGAAGAATAACTAAAATAGAATAGCACATGCCAGGTTCCTCCTTCATTTTTCCTCTTAGGTCTGTTTTATAATGCGAAGGAAGCAGAAAAAGCACGATTCAACGCTTAACTTGCATTTGGAGGTAGAGTAGTGAACAGCAAGCTATGCTTCTTTATGTATACACGTATTTACCGTATGAATATTAACTTAATATTATCAAGATGGGCCTTAAAATTATCTTAATTATTAAGCTTTCGGTATTAAATAGTTTAATATCTAAATTTTTCAGCTTATTTCAGTATATAAATGCATGACAAGAGTAAAATAATTTATTTGGTTATAAAATTTATAAATAAGGAATTAATATTAGTGTTATTACAATGGTATTAAATGAGGTAATATATTTAAAAGGGACCTTGACCTTTTTAATTTCATTGAGACCTTCAGTCGACGCTTTTCGATATTACTTAAAATTAACACAATTTCAATATCATAGAATAGTCTTTAACATTTACTAACATCTTCTGAGTTACTTTTTGAAGAATGGACTTGAATAATTCTGATGACTTATTTTGATAGAAATGACTTTTATAAATAATATTATAATGGTATAATTATAAGTAATTTTAGTGACGTGAGCTATAGCTCATTGTAAGTGTTCATTACATTTATTAACTAATATGTACCAGTAATGTAATTTTATCCTTTTCTTCTTGGGAACTTTCTATGTACAACCCTAATTTAAATATACATATATAATATAAATATTTATGCATAAAAGTTGACAGTATTTATTATATGAACGTAATATATTGTTTAATTTTGAATGTTTATCTTAACTCTCATTGATCTATTACGATCATATTACATCCTGACTAGTAGTATGGAATCAATAGCAATAACATGAACTCTTAGCAGTGCTAGTAGAAAATTAATTCAATGTAAATGCAAAAGTAACCGAGAGAAGAAAATTTAGTGTTCTCTTTCTTAATCGTACTCACTAGAGTCAGTTTTTGATATTCTTCAGGTAATATGCACAATAAAAAATATAATTAGTGAGTTGCAAGGAGAATTTAATGCGTGTTGACTTAAAAACAGTCCCTTGAGAAATTATAGATATCTTAGTTAGAATGGTATTAATCACAAATATGTGTTGCTGTAAAAATATCCCCTTATAATATGTGTTTTGGCAGAGGGATTTTTAAATATAACTTTCAGGAAAGAGAATTTGAAGCAGATTAAGATCTAAATATCACTCGTAAGTCCTTTGGAATAGTTGTCAAGTTTACAAACTAAAGTGAAAGAGAACTGGTTGATAAGTGAAGTATTTTAGCATTAAGGTCAAATCTACACAGAGTCACCAATTCCTCTAAACTATTTAACTGTCAGATTTTTCAAAAAAATTTTTTTATCTTCTGAATCTTCCGGCGGTACTCTATCTTCTTGAAAGGTTTTTAACTCTTGGCATTAAGAAAGAATGAATTATCCCGTACGGTCATCAATACTTCACTCGATCTAGCTCCTCTGTATTATAACCTATTGAGTGCAACAGTACGTACTCACTTTGTAAATCTCTTTTTCTTCTTCTAAATTTATCTGTTTCTCCACCTTGATCTTTTCTGATCTTCCTTATACCACCTCTGTTCTCCACGTCAATACATTAATCTCATTCTTTCTCAACAGAGCCAACACACCACAAAATTAACACACACAAATCAATCGGAACGTTTGCATATTAAATATTTTCATTCATTTCGTTAGTTCTATCGTCCAGGCTATCGCGAGCAAGGAAGTCAAAAATTTATGGCCTAGTCCCACTTTTGAATCTTAAGAAATAAACAATCCACAAACCTCTCTGATCATTAACTTCTATTTTTATTATCAACTTCCATCTCCACATTGCATTAGTTTATTCCCTAGTGATCTTTGATTATATCATTTTTTCGTGCCAAGATAAAGATTTCCTATGGGAAGTAATGCGCTAACAAAAGTTAATAACTCGATACCGATAAACGAGTTCATTTTCAATAGAATTGGCCAATAACCTATTATCGTAAGACAATGTATTACAACTTGGCCATTAAAGAATAAGTTTAGTAGTCGGTAGTTCGTTTAACAATCATCAAACTTACATACTATATTAATTTAGTCGCCTTTCATTACGTAAACACGTATATACCTAGTAAAATACGTCTTTGATGAACCAATATAATATCTTTCAACCCAAACGCTTAATAGTGTCCACGTCATCAAGACCGCCACAACCTGAAGTGTCTGAATTGTTTTTGTCCAAGTCATCTGAGTCCTCATCGTTCAGAACGGCTTCTCCTCCAGCTCGACCTAAATTAATACCTGTTCGTAAATGTTTCGATCACAAATCTAAAGACCATAGCAGACTCTCCTTTCTTTCTACTTCTTCATCAATCCCTAATAGTCCTTATTCCGATTCTTCCGTTTCTTCCACTAACAGCTCACTTTTGCAATAATTGGAATTATTTACCTAGTACTCTAGGGAATAGAAACTTGATCAGAACTAGGTTTTAGGATTCACATCTACTTGGACCCAAACATAACGCCCAGCCTTCACCAGCCCCTTCGAATTTCACCACCCTTCTCGCATTACCGCGTATAACCTAACTCTATTTTCCCTATCTGCCCTCTCTCTGCTCTTCATCGCCAGTCTATGCTTGACCTGATCGAGCCCCCTTATGATTCTATGGCAGATGAGTCGAATAATTATTCATTATTATCCATTATTATATTATATAGTTATTATTTTTTATATTTTATTTTTGTTAATTGTTTCGACATAATTAATTAGTATATTCTTTAAGATAGATCTAGGATCCCCAAAAGTGGTATCACCTCCATAAGCCTTCTTCGATTCCTGTTACTCAAAGCATAACATTGGTGGCCCCCTGGAGTTCTGCCGTGTCATCCCGCTTTCTACAAACGTGCAAAGAAATCACTCCATTATTCTTTGTCAACTCTCGCGTAATAGAAATTATAGTGCATATAGTATAGATTTGAGGATCTGCTTCAATTTAATATATTAATTGATCTAGACTTTATGTATGGGAGACTCAACATAATATAAGTGTATCACAGATCCAAGTTAACGATAGAGTCCATATTTCTCGAGATAATCATCGTTTATTTTAATTAGCTCCAAATATCCTTACGATAATTGACAACCGTACAAGAATAGACAGTCTACTTCATAATTTTTTATTTCTTATTCGAGTGGTGATCATATTAGTCCTATGACGATCAGTCAATGCACGACGATCGCTAAACATACTACTCAGTATTCGCCGTCTTATTTGTGATCTATCGACATGGTGCGGAGGTATAGTCACATAAATTATTAATCTAATATTCTATTATACTAGTATGTTGTTATCTTAATGTATTCAACGGATTGTATACTATATATTTATGCCTACTAGTACTACTATTCATAGACCAATGATTTATGAGCTGTGTGGTAAACCTATGATGAAATTTACTGTAACACTATATTATTTAGTATCTCGATATCTATTCACTATTAGTATATAAAACTTCTAAATCAACTAATGATAAGTCGCATACTCTACCTAGAGAAATCATAGCTGATTCAAATGAGTCTACAGACGCAAACGACTCATAGTTGGCTGGCTCAATATTGCCACCATTGGAGCAGAGCATTACTCCTAATTTTTGAGAGATAGTACATATCGAAGTGCTCGAGCTCCTGAGTCAATCGTTAGAGGGTAATCAAATTCATGGAATGCCTACACTAGGATATTTTTATATTCTAGGATGAATGCGTTATACTCTTATGCTGTTAGAACCCCCTTCTGTAAATATTTTGAGTTTAATATGCTGCGCTTAGTTACCATATCGTCTTTCCGTTTGAGTTAGCTACATTCATTACTGTCTTCTTAAGCCCCATCTAAACGAATGAAGGTAATTTTTAATTCTAGGTCAACTTATTACAGATTATCATAGATCCCGCCTTTAGGTACTCAATCATCTTAATATATATTATCTTGTCCCGTTTATAACTAGGCTACTGAAGAACATTTTACCTTCTATTATAGTAGATCTATCACTCAATCACCTTTATATTACCAATCTTAATGACATAACTCTACATAATATCCGTTACTAGGCAGCAATTTAACAGTATGCTTAGATATAAAGATAAAAAAACATTTTGTAACATTTTTATCCTTCTTTTCTATATTATAATAATACTATATATTACCGCTATAATATACGGAGACATATATCTATTATAATCTGACATTAACTTACTATCCTAGACTCGACTTGTCCTGCCATTACTTGTTGTACTAGTATTTGATTTCATTCAATCCATTTATACTCGCAACTAAGAACTACTACCTACTAGAGTAGTCCTCCTAAAAGATCTCTAAAAATTGTCAACTAGAAGTCTCTTATCCTATATTCATGTATCCGACATGAACAGTGCGCTCCTTAGCATTTAAACACACATTATGCGTATTTAGATGTTTGCTAATATGTGTACGTACATCGCTTTTGGTACCTCTAGCAGCGCGACTGGATAATCTTAGCATCATTCTACGAAGATTTCGTACTAATCAGTCGAGATAATAATTTACCACCTCAAACTCATATATATATACTAACCTATAACATACACCTAGTCGTACAATATATTCTGCATGTAAATATTGAAGTCAGTTCATACCATTTTCGCCACTACCGCAGCCTACACAGATAAAAATGCTATACTGATGTCCAACAATACATGTGTGCTCAGAAACATCATATATATATGATTAACTAATCAGAAGTTTACACTCATTATGGAAAACTACGTATCACTCAGTTCTACCTATACACTATTCCTCCTCTCCTATTATCCTACTAAGATCACACTATATGATCATTATTACCATTATTACTATCACAATAACTATAACTATATCCTCAACCTATCAACTATAAGTATCTATGCATATTCTCTCAGTCCTCTATCTCATATGTATCTACCTTATACCATATCTCTCAACTACTCTATTACCCCCAAGCACTCCCCCAATGTACTATATTACAAATAACATACTTATATTAACTGCTTACATAATATTAACTGAGGATCAATAATCTCGCTATATCGCTATATAACTAAGCAATGATACCGTGTACTATATCTCATCGTATTCACCTAATTACCTTACTGCTGTATGCACTCTTACAGTCGTGTTGCACATTCTCAGTGCCATGGTGCAGTCACTCGCGATCACATGAAAACACAGCAGTGCATCTTGTATCTCTATAGATTAATTATCATCTACGTTGATGGAGACCTGATATTTAGTATATACATCAGACATTGAGTATTGGCGCACTTAATCTAATAAGCATATGTACATTTGTGGGACATGACATTCAATCAATAGCTATAGCACACGTTATTTTAGCGCAGTATCTCTGATTGTGTATTAAATATTGAAGTCAGAAGTACCAGCTTCCTCTATCGTCGTTCGTAGTCGACTTTAATCGTCATCACAATAGTACCTTATATCATTAGCCTCCAGACTAGATCTTGCAGATGCGTGACTCGAGATCAGCGTCGAGCTTCGTCTCCATCTAGTCCATCACTGTTTGTGAGACGTCAATCTTTACTGAGTTGAAGGGGAAAGCTGGACTGACCGTTCATTCATTATTATGCATCGCGTGAACTTATTCCCCGGCCGGCTTATGAAGCTGAGACGAGAATCTTGCTAGCTATGTGGTACTCCACCTATACGAAATTCTTTACTGAATTACTTATGGAGCACCTGTCGAGTGAAATATCAACTTCCATTTGAGACTGTCTCGGATCGTCTTCATTCTAGTTCCTACTAGAGTAGAACAGCTCTACAATGAGTCCAGTCTATGGTAAACGATCCCAAACCCAATATACCTTCTGAGATGCTTACCGTGTCGTTTACACTATGATCAGAGCCTGATACGTGGTGCTCATCCAATAGTCATACTTATAACGCATTACTGAAGACTCTCTGTCACGACTATCGTACACTGCCTCCTTGACCATACAAGCGGATTCATGCGTGCAGTACGACCTCACCTAAAGATGTTCCCTCCGGTCCTATCATCCATCTTAGTATATTAGACATGTCTTCCTTTCAGCGTTCTATTAATTACCCGCGTTGAGATTGGTGCATGACACAAGAGCTTTCTTAGCTAGCTCGCACTATCTTCATAAGCGGTCCTACAGTGTTTGAGAAACCTAGTCAATACAGTGCCTATAAGCTCACACTCAATATGTCAACTTAACTGTCACAGATCCACTACAGACATAAATCATTCATGACCAGCTTAGTATACGACTTCTAAAATGACAGCATAGGAGTTATGCAATTTTAGTCATCCTCTGATGGAGTATGATCGCTTAAACGATATATGCTATGCTTACACATTTGACAACTCTTCTTTATAGAGGATGATCATACTGCAATTCCATTATTATTCAGCTGCTACTAGCTAATATAACAAGATCCAGGCTACTTAAAATGACCTCTCACCACTGTCGACCTATGCTGTACTCACAACCAAGCCTCTGACAATATTTCTCTACACTTAGACTTCAGTTGCCTGCGACCCCCAATTTTAGAACTAGTTTCTAGGAGTGGGTTACATCTTTATCATAGTCTCAGGATTTCGACTATGCGCCAGTTATAAGATAAATTATATACGTGCTCTACTCACAAATCATTAACAAACACAACATTCCCTCAGATATCGTAAGCGTCAACACATGTTCTGTACACGAGTCTATTACTCCTAATTATTGACATATTACGATAATGATTTTATTTATCACACGATCTATGTATGCTCTAAAGCCCCAGTAATGACACTGGCGTGTCAAGTACAACTCCAGCGCCTCACATTCAGACTGCATATATTATCAACATTCACTCAGATCATAAACTGTTACATGACATATTCTAATTGACGAACTTTTTCTCAAGCAGAGTTCTTTGACACGAGACATCGCAATGTATAGTACATATCATTTTCAACGCTATCCACGTCATCATAGCCAATCATTTAGTATTCCGATACTACTCAGTATATATTATAATTAATCTCAATATGATATATATATTATATATAGTAGTATAATTATAAGTATAAGAATTTAATAATATAATATAATTATATACCTTGCATTTATGTTGTGTTTATTCGGGGGGGGTTTGAAGGAGGTTAAAGAACACACATTTTAAATATATTTTGTTGGTTGAACCTAAATTAGAGTCAATGAGCTGAGATGCGTTCACGGAGATGTGGTTAGTAGGGTAGATGATGTGTGATATTCGTGCTAGGCTCACATTACCGAACTTCCATTGATTTCTGTCTCATACGTACAAACTAGCGACCTACTCTCTAAACTAATAAGTGACACCTAACTTGCTCATACACATATCTCATTGTACTTATATGCCTTTAGCTTATACAAGCTCATCCATGATGATTAAACATAAAAGTGTCGATGATGGTACATCAACACCAAGTACGCTGAAATGTGTGACAGTCTCTCGCGTTGTGTGTATCAATCACATCTTCTGACCTGGCTATCGGTACATTATCATATCTCTGACGACCTGATGTTAATACGCGCGTATGAGTATACGTTTTAGTAAGCTAGTTCTAATGACTATCGAAAACCGTACCACTCTAGTCAGTGTCTTAGTATGTGTATACTTGTGACCTATAATCTGTAATCTATATTATCCGTTCTGAGCACGTATATATTATTATATCATAGTATATATATATTATAGTATATATATATATATTTAGATAAGAATATATATACATTGATAAGCGATAGTATATAGAACTCTGTGAGGTTATATTGTATATGCTATATAATATTCATCCCTATCCTCGGCACGTACGACTTACTTAGAAGTACTACTCCTACTAGGATATATGTACGAGGGATCTGCCTGCTATCGTCACCTCGTAGCATTGGCACGGCACGACCATGACATATGAGTATAAGTCCTTATCACTATGCTGGCTACGGCACACAGTTATACCTATGCTAGGTTTAGTACTTCCCGTGTCTCTATAGTATTTTCATCCTGAACACATGCGGCACACGTCAGCTACTAGGATCATATCACAGTACAGCTTCATATGCCAATTCAACCAGACGAGTTAACAAGATCTACGTAGCATTCAGTCGCCATAACAACGATCTATCACTATAGTGCACGAACGATTCACTCGAAAATAGGCTCGCTCCACACCGCTAGTAGCCTTTGTTTCCTCCCTTTTTCTAATTGAAGATAGTCGTAGACCGCCTGCTGGAATGCGCGAGTAAATGAGACATCAGGAATAAAAAAACATAAAGCACTATATAGTATACTAATCATGGAGATGCAATCTTCTAGTCAATGATATCTATCCATTAAGCGACTCTGCGTTATTCAGAGAATGGGGCGTAGACATTGCATGTTACGTAATGATCATTACGTCCCCACGCTTTTCCAATTAGCGACGTCCACTAGTAAGACAGTACGCCATCTAAATTCGAATAAAATTATGCATACACCAATTCGAAGGTATACGGTGTACACACAGCTCAGTGATACACATTTACTAGAATAGTCCGGTACTCAAATGGACGCAAGCAAAGAAACGTATCATAACGCCGACTACTTAAGCTAGGACATTATATATACGGACCGATACTCCAGTATTCACTGAGACATCCGCATCACTGTGATCGCAAATCGCTGGAGATAGGAGCTTAGCAGGCTCTGCTGCACGACTACAAGATATTAGGGAGATGTGTGTTTTCCACTCTACCTTCTCTGTATTGAACATTCAAACTTGTGTAGTAGCAATGTTTTCGGTTTGCTCCACTAGCCCGTCTGTAGCAAACGTCTACATTCTGCTACGTCACAAGTTTCCTATCGTCCGAGTGCTGTTCAGCACATTAGCTCCCGAACTCTTTAATGGCGGCTAGAGCGCTAGAAGGTATGATTTCGACACGAAATTACTACGAAGGAGCGGAATATTAGAAGCACCTAGATGCGGGGTCTATTAGGTATAATTTGCGAAGGTAATAAATACAAGCATGAAGGCTATTCGTCTGCCCGTCACTTCATTATCCTAAGAAAACACTTTTACAACCCTACGCGGGCTTGCGACCACTCAACATCGGCAGTCATTTGATCAGTGTCCATTTAGCTTGCCTAGTAGCAAGAGTGACAATAATCGTCAAAAATTGATAGAATTACGAAACTTTCTTAAAGTGACTAACATCTGTCGGCATACCTCAATCTAGCAATTTATCGCACCTACGCTCTCATAGATTCGTACTGTTTACTAATTGCATTCTAAGCTGCTCACGTCGTGTCATAGTACTGTGCCGCTCTTCACACTACGCAGCTTTTCTCCCAGAGGAGAGTCCAAAGCTGAGTTAGCACCACCATACTGTTATCCATTCTTAAGGGTCATGCCAATCATCTCCTCGATCTCTCTTCATTCTCTGCTCTCTCTGCTTTCTACGTCAGAGCTATGCATAATTGCTAAGATAATATATCCTTCTACAGTTAAGTACTTAATGCTATCCAGAGTCAGTATATAGTGTATATGATTATGGAGTAAAGCGATACTTGGTTAAGTATAAGACCAGGTTGTTGAGGTCACTAACCTTCGACCATATCTTTACCTATTATCAGATCAACAAGGGTAGCTAAGTTTATTAAGGTGCCACTGCTCTGCCAAGGTACGACGACAGCTTATGAGTGTCTCGTTTTCAGCTGACAGCACTGCTACTGCAATCGAGCAGTATCGATTCTGCTCTTCATGCCGAGATCTTATATTATATCCGCACCAAGCGCCAAGTAGCTATGTTACTTGCCGATGTCACGAGTACATACATCCAGGAAACACTTGTCTACCCTAAACTAGCATTTCATTTGTACTGAGCTAACTCATGCATCAGGCTCAAATCTTTAGCAGATGATACTTAACCCTTTGGCTCAATATCTATCATCTCATCATGTTTACGCCTACTAGGTATCAGAAGACTCTAGCGTACTAAATAGCACCTATTCACACTGTCCAGTTTATGTTTTATTTTTGACGTCAGGGGATCGACTGAGACTGTTTACGGAACTTATCTCGAGTACAGAATACACTCGAATGTATTGCTATAAAAATGTATCCACTCACTTTCTTCTCACACTTCACAAGCCTAATCATAAGCAGAACGGCCACGCTAACGGCACTCTCACGGCTCACGCCATATGTGTACCGAAAGTGAAGATTATAGATTCCCGCTCCTCCAGCGCCAGCAATTCCAGTAACCCACAGTACCAGAGAAGAAACATCATTTACAACGACAACAACAACAATCCTTCTGATGGTTTGTTTCGCTACTCTCTCTCTCTCTCTCTAACGGCTTAGTGCATCTCTCTACAGCCACTCGTTAGTGCTGGTAGCATGAATTCATATCTTATATTACACTTCTTCCACAGCGTCATCAGCTGCAGCCTACGCATCTAAGACCAGCTACCGTCAGCAGATACTCAAATACTCATCGCCGTTGGCGCACTACCATGAAACGTTACTTGTCAGCTCTCACTTTGTTACAGATAATTCGGCTCATACGCATCTGATATCACTATCTGCATTTATCACTGTCTTAGCTCATAGTCCCGCTGATACGGTACCATCATTATTCTCTTACTTTGTATTATTATACATTACTATGATTATTAATAATTAAGTTATAGTCAATTATCGACTACAATGATTAATGATTGATGTCTGAGCCTAGTCTCAGCTCTTGAGTCTTGGGAATTCATCATTCAGCATAGTCTCGACACATCGTATGCTGTCAAGTCCTGCGAACGATAGAAAGTCCTATAAATGTTTTGTAATCTCTATATTTAAAAATTTTAATTCATCTGAGCTAGAATTAATTTTATTATAATATTAACACATCCAACAAAAATACTAATTCTATTAGAAACTTTCCTTTTTTTTTCACCCTATTTTATCCATTACTTTATTACTCTGTAAGCTGACACATTATGTCATTATTAAACTGTCAACGCACTTATATTATCTCTCGCTTAATACCCTTCTTTTTCTGTTGGTCTAGCTCAAGTGTATAATCGTCTTTGCCTTTTACACCTCAGCGATTCGCTATTAGCGCCCCGCTCTCAGCTTCCACATATTTCCATTCCCTACTTCCTTCTCTTCCCGCTTACCTCATATTCTCCGCCTTTCCTGCTCCTCAGTGCGCGACTCTATCCTATCTCCAACCATCTTGTTTAATCGAATCTCAAACTTCGTTTGATCAGCTCGAGCGTCCTTAACTGCTTCCTTCCGCATCGAGAGATTATTGCGAGAGCATGTTCGTACCGTACCTCTCTCCAGATGCAATCTGGTCTGCATATACCAATAACTTAGAGATCCGCATCTAGAGCTAGCCTATACAGAACTACTCTGTATCTATGACGTCTCGACGACACACTATCATAGCACTATCACAGACCTCTCACTCGATCCGTGCGACTGCCCTCTACCAGAGGTAGCACTGGAGTACTCCACGAGATGCAGCTTAAGTGCTAGTCTGATTCGGACCTCGACTCTCCTCGCCTCACGTCGCCTCCTGACACTCCTCACCCCTGATATGCGCTTCCCTCTCCGCTCCCCATTGTCGGGTCGTCAAGCCGAGATTCCATCTCGTAGTTGTGTCCTGATCATATTCTTCTGGTTGTATTTTAGAGGAGTATACTACTCGTCGCCGCGACGAGCTGTCCGTAGAATACAAAAATATCCGTATAACACTCTTCTCCAGTATATAGTCTTTACTGCCATCAGCAGTTGTCCTGCTGTTCGCGTACGATGCTATCGTCCACTGAGACTAGCCTTCTCTACATTGAGATTATGCAGAGTCATCTTTGTTAGACTCTCTCTCGTAGTGCTTGCTCCAAGAGTGAGCGGCTCCATCTCTGTAATAGACCTTACTTCCAACATTCTGCAGATCTCTACACGACACACCTTACAGACTCGTCTCGCTCACGCAACGCAGCTGCGTCTTCGCCCCTTACGACATTCCCATGTACTTCTTACGTAACGTTCTCACGGTTTTCGGCCCGTGCGCTTCTTAATCATGCTACTTGCATCGCTACCCATGCCAGATTCCCGCTCTCCGTCTCGTTTGCGCCTGTTACCATCTCAACCTCCATTATCCTGCCACCAACTACTTCTCTCTCAGTATTTTCGCTATGTCGGCAATCATGAATACTCGCGCATCTCTCGAGTGACTGCATGCTCCAGCTTTGATCACGCGTCGCACGAGCTGAGGCATAAATATACTGCTCTCATGATCTCTTCGGTCAAACATTTCGGCTTAGATATATATAATCACTTTCAGCTGCTGAATCAGGACCGTCACTCCTCTCGAACGTGTCGTACTTGGTCGCGTGAAGTCCTCGCTATCTCACATCTCCACTCGCATCCTTCCATCCACGCTACTAGTCTGCTAGTAATACATTTCAATGCAACTCTATCAGCTCAATACCCTCTGCCGTATGAACTCGTCGAAATACCTCGCGACTCCCACACTGCCGCACGCGTCCGTCAAGATGGAAAACTCCTTGAGCTATCACAGCAATTCATCACTCAGTACGGGCATCGCGCAATGATTGACTATGGCCTCTTACCCGTGTGTATTCTTTTTTCGTGTGCCATTACTTACCTATCCTCCACGTCTCTCCCAGACACTATCCCACGAGAGATTATTACGATGCATAATTCCGTACTCTTCTCATACCGATCTGTCCAGTTTAACACTCTAAAATCATATGCTCCTAGACTATCCATTGCACTCAGATCAGCGCTTCTCATGCCTCAATATTTCGATATATTCCTTACTCTACATACCGTTTCTTCCAGACTCGGTCATCATACTCCTATCTATCAGTGCCGTTCTCAATTTATCTTATTCGCTGCAATGTCTCTCATTCCGGTATATGTGGAGAAGTTTATAGTACGTTGATTCTGTCTCTTCCAGCCGCTCAGTATTCCGTATGGTATTTTCTCGTCGTATGGATAGTGACTATGATCCCATCCTCGGCGTTCTGGACTATTATGGATCGCGGCTATTCTCAAAATCTATGTAGACTTCATAAATAGAGCGATATTGAGTGACTGTTTAATACTTACTCTTTTAAACTCCCTCACAGATTCCTCATAAAGATTCCTCATCATGAGCTAATAGGGGCTATCTTATTCACATCTCTCTGGCTTCCCTCCATCTGTCTGGGTTACGTTTCTCTAATCTTAGTCTACGTCAGAAGACATTATTCCTTCTTTATTGCATCCTATGCTTTTCAATACCTCTATAAGGCTTCTGTGTGAATACATTAAATATAGATGACCACTGACCTCACCCACTTTTTAACAGAGCTCGTCCGCCTCTATCATCTGATATAAATCTCAAAGCCTGCACAGTACCGATGTTATTGATCCATATGTTGAATTGACTATTGATGCGCTTCACCTACTAATGAGTTGTTTGTCTTCTCCGCTACATCACATTAGTCCCTAAGTGGCACACGAGTGTTATGGAGACGCCTGGTTGATTTATAGGGCTATTAATGAATTCATCTCACAACACCGTATTTGTTACCCTTAAGTGCCGCATACTAATACAAAGTTACATCTTCTCATATCCATGTTGTGAGCAATTCATCCATTTTTATTTCATTCTTTAGTACTTAATTCGAGCCTACTGACATCTATTATACACGTGGCTCCGTGATGACGTATAATATATCCTACAAGTTTAACAGTATTTAATAATTCTAGCCCGCCTCTCAATAATCCATCTTTGAGTATACTAGTGTAATCTATCTCTGTAGATATTGACAAAATATATGTAGGGTGAGGTGAGCACCCTCTCTGAAGCCCCAGTACCTATCCAGCGAGTTCATCTATTCGCTCTCCTCGCCTTCGCGTTTGACATGGTAGATACCATACATACTATAGTAAATGCATGTGAGTCGTCCTCCTATCTATAGAATGAGAGATCACTGGTCTACCTACGTGCCGTATTCTGATAATGATGGATTGATGTCGGTTTCGTACTCAATGAGCTACTATAGCGTATAGCGGCGTCTTAACTCTTATCGGTTCTTGTCACACGTCTCGGCATGAGGTATAATCGTGCACCTCCTTGAAGTATCACGTTCGCCGTGGATGTAATATCATTTCTTCCCTCCTAATTATCTATATCGAGCTATTACCTCATTTCCCCATATATATTACAATAATTAATTTCGTAGATAAATTTAATTATGGTAAATGATACTATATTATCCAACAATGATTTCTGATATGCAGCGAGCATCACACTCTCTATGCCTCTGGCATACTCTCTCAGCGAAGCACGCACACGTTAAAGTACGACTGGTATGTACTTCTCGAACGCATGCAGAGTCGACTATATAGGCATTCCAAAAAGTACCTACGACTGCCGCCTCTCTTTAGTTCATCCCCATCCTGATATCACGCATCCAGCGTTGATATCAGAGTAGTTATCCTCTTGATTTCAACATGTTGTATCGGACAATCAGTCTATTGTTATATCGAAATAAACACTTTCGTATTATTATTACACACATGCTATGCACCTTTCTTACTTGTACACTCGCTGAGTGCTGCCGAAGCCTCGACAAAAACCGAAAACTCGAGTCGTGAGTGTGTGAAGATAAATATTTTTCGAGACCATGCGCAGTGAATTGGCTGTTGCTATGCAGACTATGCTCATTTTCTAGTTTCTTGATTACATAAAAGAATTAATCTGCTTATAGCGTTATGTAAAACGCATGAAGCCAAGTGAGGCAAATATTCATATATTCCATATGGATCCAAAAACATTAAAAATGTTAGCTCAGACCAATACAACGTTTCACAAGTTCGCCATAATACGCAGTCAACATACTCGAAAAATTCTTTGACTAGCAGACGTCTCACTATACACACCAAGACCACAATAGAATATAAGCACATTCGCAATAGTCTTTATGTGTGGTAAATTATTTCTCGAGTCATCCCACAGTCACACACACCGAGTGTAAGACTAGTTCTATCTTAATCTCTCTCGATTCTCCAATATCTCAGGTTTAACGACCTAGAAGCCAGGTCACCATATCTCGCAGAGTGGAATAGTTATATTGTCACGCGAGCATGCAAATTCCGTCATCTCCGGATTATATTATTAAGTCTTCGTAACAGGACTTTCCTCTCCCACTATCCTTCCAAGACTAAAATTAACTGCGAAGACAACACATATAGCCACTGCCTCCTTACGAGTCCACAGAAATTTACAATAAACCGGATCTTCTCTAGCAGAACTCTTCTGCTACAAGACTGCAGTGGTGACTTTGTTTAATTCAAAGTCCTGGAACACATAGTACAAGAAACTCTTATGATTCACACTTTCAACACCGCTCACTTCTTGGTCTTTTTTTATCAACATTCTCTTCAGCAAAAATTTGTCCAGCTACTTCTAGCTAATTGCGCCATTCTGTTCTCACATCCTCTGGTGTTACTGTATAGTTTCAAAACTGGAATGGTCTTCAATGCTCTTGCTTATTATTGTGTAGCATACACTATAATATTTTACATACATTAATCATATTTATTTACCCTGATATCTTCTCAACAAAATCGGTCTCACTCTCGACCTCGCTCTATTGGTCCCTTGTCAAAACGCATCCTAAATACGTGACAGAGCGAACACTCAATCTTATAATCCTACCAGCTCGCCTATTCGCGCTATGTTGTAACAGATAACCTGTGCAGCGCTAAGCCAGAACGTATTTACCATTCGGTCACATCCGCTCTCTAACACCACCCTCTCTTACGCGTATCTACAGCAGCTATAGTATATTCATCTCTCAATCCATGTTAATATCTGATTATTCTCCGATGTCACTCAGCTCTCTCACGTGTGCCTCCACATTTATATGCTCATAATGCTCTACTTGCTCTAGTTGCCTCTACGGTCTGTAGAAGTCACTACGTCGTTCACGCACATGAGGCTATCTCCACTTAAAGTATCCATGCCACATCATTGCCAGTTGTGTTCCTCGGTGGGTACCTAATAGCCTATGCGATCTGATTATCCGTTCTGCTGAATAATCTGTCATATTCGCCTCTGGAGAGTTCTGAGATTATAGTCCTATTATCACAGTCATCAACAGAATTTACTCTATCTACGATACGTGTACTTTGCATGTATCCGAGTGTCAACTGTCTTCTTGAAGCTTCTGTCATCCAGCGACCCATAACAAACAGACCAGCTCCTCTCTGATCGAATGTATTCTTGACACTATTAATCATCGATGTTCTGATACGATACGCGATCTTAGGTAGCTAAAAGAATCATCTCACGCTTTCTCTGAGCAGAATACTACTGTCCAAGATTGTACCATCTTTATTCCATCACTTCGCTCTGCCTACATATCTCATATTCTCAATCTTTCCGCTTAGCATATGCTGAGCAGGCACATCACTACCCGCTCTCGCTCTCTCACCTCGCTTGGAAGTTATATCTATCCTTGCTACGCACCACTACTCTCCATTGTAAGCCATACCCGACCTCAGCAATAAGTGCACTCTAATACATCCAAAGATCGCGGTCCATCTCTTCTTTCTAGTCTGCAATTGCCACCATCGGCTCCCATACAACCAATAGATTGGCCACTTCAAAGCTTTCCATATTTGAAGTTGTTTGTTCTCTGTCGTGACAAACGTAGAATTGATCTATACTGTACAAGCTCACGATGCTACCTCTCTCTGATACCCTACTAACGTACTAATAGTCTCTCCCCTCGCACAATTTTGAGGTCACTCACGAATACTACAGCTTCTACGTGTATCCTCCACTACTCTGTGATGCCCCAACACTTCTATACCCTGTGCCCAGTATATCTCTAGCCTCGCTTCATCTCGCTCGTAACCTCTTACCTTCTAAGCGTCTGGCGATCACCCACTGTCAACCACCTACCGCTCGACGACGCAGGATTACATTCATTCTCTCTTCCAATACCTCAACCCCTCTAAAGAATTATGTTGCGTCATCCTTCCACTTCTCCACCTCTCTGCCTTGCTGCCAGAGGACAACTCTCCTGCATGTTCCATTACCCTTCTACGATTCGCTCCTAACCTCATAACTCTCGTTCTTATTTATCTCTCCCGCCCCCATACTCCGTACATCTCCATACAACCTTCACTCGCTCTTAGCTAGCCATGATTTATCAATTTTCACAATCTGAAATAATCGAGTGCAGAGGACCGCAAAGTTGCGAGAAGCCGTTTTCCATTACTCTGCAAGCCTAAGCTGCACCTATAGACATAAGGGAGTTCTATTAAGGCATCACTCTAATGATAATAAATATGTCATGCCAGAATCCAAAGAAGACGTCAGACATCGTCTACAATTTCCTTATATTTACTATTCACAATAGATTCATTTTTATTACAAATTAGAAGAGGGAGCATCTCTTGAATACGTATTATTCGTATGTTATTCTGTATGTACGTAATTTGATTATCAGCATATCACGAAAACATCTTCTCAGAAGTCATTTCTCGTCATTCCAAATTGATAATTTTAAAACCTACTGTGAATAGATAAAAAATCATAGATAATTGTTAAATAAATACACAGGACAGAAATTACTAGAGTGTGCAGGAATCGAGAAAAAAAATGAGTAGAAAACAATTTAGACATAGAGCTGAGCGTACAAAAAATTAGTATTAATCTCATGAAGTAAGCTGTTAACGGTAGTCGAGCAAATCAGCGTAGCTTTAATGAGACACTATTCATAAGTATCTTACCTCAAATCAAATTAAATAATTAACTTTAAGGAGTGATCCATGTTAATGCCCGTGTGTTCAATAAACTTTTATCCACTAAGCTTCACGTAGTCGTATACTTCAAGCACACTTAGCTACACTCTCTACTTTACACGTGGTTCGTACCGGTCTTAGTCAGAAGTGTGTAGAAATTTACTCTTTTGCTGTTCATCGCATTTCGTAAGTCTGCATGTATCTCCTCCTTCGCTGCTCTATGTTCAATTCGTGGACTATTACTTCTCAGTCTCCATTCCGCTATAGGCCAGATTCCTCTCGCGCATTCTATAGCAACTCCACATTTGGCGCGTGATATGTCATCGATTATATTCGCCCAGTTTGGAGTAAAGGCTAACTATACGATATATAAATATAAAATACTCGGTATATGATTTTTAGTCTCGAACATTTACTATAAGGACACCACACTTTAATTAAATTCAATAGAATTAGTAAACTTTTAATTAATATATAATATATTTACACTTAATATATAGCAATAAGACATCTTCAAATTCAATTCTATTTACTTATAACTTTTAACCCTTACGACATAATATGATCACACTTCACATAGCAGTTGTGAAGAGTCCAATTATAGCTTGGTAAATAGTATCGCTGATAAGAGAATAAATCCTCAAATATATAAATTTGTACTCATATAATAAACATTCTATTAAATAATAATAAATTATATATTTATATGACAACTAATGTAAAATAATGATATTATTTTTTAAATATAGTCGATGTACGATCAGTGAATTATTTTCTGTATCTAACTATGGAGTGGTCATAGCCGCCTCATAATAATAGCTAGATTATTAGATATGATGAATGATAGTGACACATAATAGCATAATTTAGATTAATTATTATATATCATTTGTCATAAATAAGTATATGACATAAGTAATGATTAATATAAGTGCCATAATAATTTACTCTCATACACATGTAACTGATTACAATCAATCACTACGATCATTTCTCTTAATTAGCTCATTAATTAATTAATCTATACTTACACCATTATCTAATCATATATATGGATAAATATTTATGCTAGATTAATATAATAATAATATTACACTATTATAACCTAATCATCTCATAAGTCCTTACTTATACTATTTAATTTATATCACATAATTTAATACTATTGAGTTTATTATATTATATTAATTTTATACTATTGTTATTTATATAATTGAATAATATTTAAATTTTAATATATATTTATGATTAATGGATAAATAGTATTCTAATATGTCGATTATATGATTATGAGATTAGACGTGTCAATCCAGTCGCAGTGTGCAACAGTTCATCAGTATTAACAAAAATGATAGAATCCTTGTCGTGGATCTACTTATGCATGTTGACTACGGTGTGTCAAATATCATGTGACTATAAGAAGATCTCGAATATACAACGAATTTGTGTGCAGTATCGTATGTCTTAATGTGGCACCAATGCTGTTGCGTATGATTAATAGAACTGAAATGTCCTGTATTTTCCTGTATTTATTACAGTTGTTTTGATAAATTTCTTTAAATCAGCTTATTTGGTTTTCATGTGTATTTTATATTATTACCTTCGTATTACTTTATTTCGCTATAAATTATCGACTTTTTGAAAGCTCCCTTTTACCTTTCACATGGGTTGGATATAAATAAATCATTTGGCTATTTCAGCATGAGTTTTTCGTGTAGTCAGATCGGTACCTTATTCCCCAATTTACATTTTTTTCAGTCTCTATATAAATATAATTCTATGCCGTCAAACTAAATAATAACATTACGTAATAAATAAACCATCATTCGATATAGTGTATTTAGCATATAATAATAATACAGTCCTCCCAATTAAAGTAACTGCAATGTAGTATACAACTACTCTGAATAGGAGCTTATATCTTATTTCCTTTTAGGTGCGGTCACCAATAATGCCTATTCATATTTAAGTAATAGTAATCTAAGTTTAAAAGTCTAATCTTATTCCAATTGACTTCTAAATACCAATGTACTGATGCTTTTAGTTGTTTCATATTTATGAATCACGGTGTGTCTCTACCATAACTAATGACGTGTAGAATTAGTGTAAGCAAGATATAGTAGCTTTGTAACAGATGTATTAGATTACAGAACCGATATGCGTCTCAATACATTCTACCACCTAAGATGGATAAAGTCCGAACCGGAATCACCCTATTTACTATCACTAGACATATCATATAATAAATAGCAACTATAAATAGTGACGCTTATCAATACACATATTTATTGATCATAGTTTAGTAATTATAGTGACTTGAAATAAATATAAAGTACTTATTTATATTAAATATTATATTTCTAGAGTTAACTAATATAACTTTCTAGTCTTTCTTATGGTTAGTCTTATTATAGGAATATTATATTCTAAAATGATATGTTAATGAAATTTTATAGAAATAATATATAATTATATAGATTTCTTGAATATTCTCTCTCTATAACTCTCTCTATCTATCTTTAATACTTATTAATTGTATCTATCTATCTATTACATATATGTATTCGATAATATTTAATTTACGTATATTAATGAGTGCAGAGTATAGATAACATAATATTTATAAAATGTATATATTATACATATACTTTTTTATTGTGTACTTATATAAGTATTTTATTTGCAACCAGATACATGCTAGTAAAGTACTTTGCTCATATGAACGTCCTTTTATTGAATGTGATATGGATAAAATTATAATTGTTATCACATTCTTATTGAATAATAGTATGTTTAATTGTGATAGTGTTACATTCTATGCATTAAGAATACTACATAAGCCTGACTATTCGGAAATTTTGACCTACAACAGAATTTTTAGATAAATTCAATATATTTATATATTTTTAATTATATTACAGCCATTATAATGGAGGTTGTTCTTTAAGTATTCATGTAAATGGTAAAACAACACTTATATATATCTAAAGATAGAGTTATATTCAAAATAAATTCAAATTAGCACTACATCCTTTTTCACATGCCCTCTATTCACTCAAACTAAGTTACACATGCATATATTATGCTTAATATTTATTTCTACTCTTTGCCACCATAAGTTATAATACGTAAATTAAATTTATCATTATAACGTACAATAAATGTAGATAATTGAGTCTTAGATTTAATATAAGAATAAGGATAATATAGCAAGATTTAGAGATATGAGAGATAGATTGAACTAATATGATAAGAGAAATGAGAGATAATATTCATAGTGGAGAGAAAGTTTTACCACTCACTGCCATTGAGAAATATTTGCTGTTAATTTATCTGAACTCTGACAGCGCCGCCGTTATTTCGAATACAGCTGTACAGGTATGACGTTTGAGCTGACCTGAGAATATTTCTATGACAATTTTACTGAAGATCTACCCGCGATACGTTCCATCTTCGCTTCTCCCCTATAAATAAGGGAAAGTAAGTTGAGAAGGAGCAATTTTTAAATGATATTTAATTATTCGATTAATAAATATTGCAGTCAGTATAAGATTTTCTATAAATTATTGTATCTTTTTATTTATTATATTAATCATTCAGTTTTGCTTTGTATCGACTCGCTTTAAATCATTAAATCGGAGCACTAATATTTATTTTACTTACCCATTTAAATTAATCTTTATAGCGGAAAAAAGCTCAAATGAATGACCCCTGTGTTCTAGTAGGCACCTCTATTCACATTATCTTAGCCTATACCCTTATGTTTTAAATACGCCTAGAGATAATATATATAATATATATTATGTTAATTATATAGTTAAATATAATAGTATATATATATATTAATTATTAAAATATATATATACTATTAATAAATAATTATTATATATAATATATATATATATATATACTATATATATAGTATATTTATATATATATTTATAATATAATTATATAATTTTATAGTAATATAGTTATAATATTATTAGAGGTAATTATATATATATGGCAAAATTTGTGAATACCTCTACTGTGATTAAAAAGTAAAAAATTTTGGCTTAACCATACGTTATAGAGTTTAACCTAATTATATTTCAATTTATAATATATAATAGTATATAGTTATATATACAGTATGTGCATCAAGGAATACCTAGGAGGTTTGATGTTTTTATACGCTATATTGCTGTAGAGTGGTATATAGGTTGACTATTCCTCACTAGCACATGTATTACAAGTTATATCTACAAAATTTGCATTATATATTATGAATATTTATAATCTTATCGAGAATTTGCAATATAAATATTTTATATATATATTATATATATAGTTAATATATATAAAAGGGAAAGTAGTATTTAGTAATTTTTAGTCCGAAATTATTGTATGTATATGCATAAATGTGAAATAATAGGCCTCCATATTTTATTTATATTAACATAAATTTATTGAAGATTTAATTAAGAAAAAGTAACTTCTGTCGATTTTCATTAAAATAGTAATTCCTGCTTTACGATGAAAATTAAAAAACTATACTAATAAGCTACTAAATGGGCAGGAATATAAATATATATATTTTATATTGTCTTTAAATTAATAAAATACTATACTCTTTTTGATGATGTATTTATTGACACATTCTTTTATTTATTTATTATGTAGTCAAACAGTTAAATTATAATTTTAATGTTTTAACAAATAATATTATGTTGTATTATTTAATATTTTATCTGTATACTTAATAAGTATACTTATAGTATGTGATCGTCGAATAATACGACACCAGGCCCATCGTCCCGACTAGATACAAGACTCGATTTTGTTGTAACGAGTCAGTTTATGAGACTACAAAAGCGTAAGTAATCTTATTCCCTAACGATCTATTAAATATGTGAAAAAACAACTGTACCAAATTTAAGCAGGTACGTTAAACAGCAGAAACATAAATAATAATAAAATAATATATTATAGATATATTAATATAATAATATATATATATTATATAATTTAGTATTATAATATTATATATATAATATTAAATAATTAATAATTATTATATATATTTATAGGATAATTTAATATATATATTTATATTATAATTATATTTATAAATTATAATTATATTACATATATATCCTCGTTATATTAATTGGCCCGCTTAATAAAACGACAGTGACACCGTACTCGTATACCGCTAAGGACCTAGTTAAAGACTTATATATAGTAAGTTTGCTACAATGCTTATCTTCCCTCAAACTTGACACCCACATAGAGGGTGACGTACGATTTGAGGTTAACGAGGCTATATATATATAATTAATATCGTTGTTGCCAATTTTATAGCTTAGGGAATACGATGGGAATACTATTTGGGTATATACACCCTTCTTATAAAGGTATCCTCGGTCGCAGCCAAAGTTACATGGCCGGTGACGCTACCCCACTGAGGTGCCCCTCCAAGTAGGAAATTGACCGTAGAACAATGAAACTTGGTATACAATCCTCTTATAAATGATTCCTCGATACAGAAGAGTAATAAGTTTAGACACTACGTAACTTACCACTTGTAGGTGTTGGGTACTGAACCCATAAACCTTGGACTATTGATGATAGAATTGACTGAAACTATTGGTAACACCCTTTACTTAATTATAATAAATATTAACCACTGTACAGCAAGTATTATTATCGATATGTCGATCATACGCCCATGTCGAGTATTGGATGGCTGGCTCCATATTACCTTGGGAATAATTGATCATGTTAGAAGTATGAAATTTTATAGTGTATATAACACCACAAGTTCTTATAAGGTAACCTCAACGCTAAGTCGATGCTTAACTGTGTCGCTACGCTGAAAAAATGACTGCAGACACACAAAAACATTGAAATTGACAATATAGATATGGGAAAAAGTTAAAGAGGAAGCGTTATTAAATAGGACAGGAGGAAGACACGTGTAGCAAATAAAAATAGATGATCAAAAAAGTTAAAAGACTTGACATTTATTTATAAAGAAATAGTTAGATCTTTTTATAAAGTCAACTAAAATATTGTATTATATTTTTAATAAAGTTTCATTATTTACATTATCTTGTTTAATTTTTTTTTTCAATTAATTTTTTAATTTAATTTTCAAATTATTATTATTTATTTTATTATTTTTTTATTTTTTTCTGTTTTATTATTTGTATGTTAAACGAATTTTTGTATACTAAAATTTTTATGCTTATTTCTTTTTAAAGATAAAATATAATAGTTAAATAAATATGCGTATTATTGTACAAACCACATTAAGCTAGAGTAAATAGTAAATCAAACCACTCAACTATCACACCCCTCACCACCATCCATATCTATTTGATTCATAGACATAATTTTGTAATAGAACAAAACATCAAAACTTTTATATTATATATATTTCTTATATTCGTTTAAAAATATATTTTGTACCAAAAATTACTTGCACCATTTATGATTTGAGGAAAATAGAAAAGGTAGGTCCTATTTTTTGAAATATAAAAGATTATATAAAGTAATACACAAATCCTTTTTCTCTTTAGGTCAGAAAGGCGTTCTTATTATAGTAATAATCTTATTATTAAAAAAAATTATAAAAAGTGTAAGAAACATTGTTTATATTAATTGTATATAGAATAAAATATAAATTTTGAATTAAATTATTTAATAGTCAAACAGGAAACATGCAAAAGTTTTACAACATGACCGATAAAACATCTATTTAAAATTAAGAATCAAATAAGGTGAGTTGTATTAAATAACAGAGAAAGGATACTAGATGATTTAATATATAACAGTTCATGATTATTAAATATACGATTATTACAAAGATATAATGTATAATGTTAGATATACGTTATTAAAAAAAGTTCAGTAGAAAAATAAAAAAATATATAAGTATTAAACATATTTAAACTCAGAAATTAAAATTACACAATTAAGTAGAAACTTTTTTACCTTCAATCGTATTTGATTAATATGAAGTGAGTTGCAAAATAAATAATTATTTCCGCTCCAATCTATATCACTTAATAAGGAATTTTCGACTAACTATATATACCGTACTCGACTCTAATCTTTAGCAACAGCAATTTTTACTTTATCTACTTGAACTTACTCACTTATTATAACATAACTTCGTTCGTAAAGATAAGCACGACTACGCGAAGCACTCGTGACTAGACGTCACACAACGTTCTTGCTCGACATCTAATCTATCGCTTACGCTGAGAGTAAAAATACCATTGTATAATGAATAAAATTATTCTTGACAACAATTAAAGAAAGAAGATTAATTAATAATAAATCATAAGAATAAAAATTGTTAAAGAATGAATAGCTAGATTTGTTTAGATTACACTGTATAATCACTAATAAATGTAATAAATGTACAGGTTCTATTTTAAAATATGCAGTTCTGCTGATAGAAATGTCCAATCGGTAGGCCAGGGGGGGGGGGGAAGAGTCGCATGTCGTTCTCTATTAAAAAACTTGCATCTTCTTCAAGTGAGACAGGCGGATCTCGATATCCTCGTCCAGTAATAATTCTATGTTGCATGCTGTTACTATGGAAGATCTTCTTACCTCTCCTAGGTGATACGCTAATGCCCTAAGTATGATATGAAAAAAAGTAAATTAATTATAGAGATAAAATTCAAAAGTATGCATAATAAATAGAGTATCAATCACTGATTTTATTAATTTCATAATTTTATAAAGCATAAATTGCACGTAGCAGTAACACTTCGAGAATCATTTTTCTGCAAACGTATTTTCTTCAAACATTCTACTTATGTACAGGTCCTGAGATGATAAAATTAAACTTTTTACGATTATAGAATTAATCTTTGCGAATTTAGTCGAGCGCTGTGTCCTTTATTCATGCGGATAAGAGAAACTCTTTTTCTATCAAGGATAAGCCGAAATGATTTAAATAGAGTCACAAAGAACATTCTAATAATGGTTCAGCGGTGATCCGCATCCGCATTTGCTACTTCTTCACGACAAAGTATTATTATAAATGTTTGTCACTTATGCGAGCAGTATCGGAGCAGAATTTCGATTTACTAAAGTAGATATAGAAAGTATATAATATAACTACGCTAATTAATCACAAAACGCTCTTTCTTAAAAGGGCATTTTAATCTGAACAACTAAAATCTAAGAGTTATAGTTCACACGAACGAATTTATTTATAAAATCATCTTAGATATCACAGACATTGGTCCGTAATTAACTATTCAATATAATAAAAGAAGATAAACGGTCAGAGGTATACTATGCTTACCCTATATAGCATAAACTTGTATAGTCGTGATCACTGAATGTCGAATTTACAACACTGTAGCATAGCCTACGTTCTCTTCCAATGGGCTATTATGACTACCGAAAAAAAAATAATAAACCGTTACGCTGCAAGACACGTTGAGATATGAGGTAGACAAGACGGTAAGATTTGAGTCCGAATAGGTTCCGGAGATTGAGGAGAATCTGGTATTGTGACAGGGGCGGAGATTTAAGCTTTGGGCCAGAACGTAGCGGGAGATTCCGTATCAATTTGAACAATGATAATTTAGTTAATGTATTAAGCTAATATAATAAAACTAACAATTTGAAATGAGATATTAATTTTAGTTATTCTTATGGTTGCACAGTCAGCATGAGATCATAATTTTTGAATGTAAAAGGCATAAAATGCTTATTTGCCATTCATTCGCTGATAAATTTATTCTATGCGATATTATTAGTATTGAATTGGATATAATAGGATTAATGTATCTATGGATATAGAAGGATTAAGTGTATTAGTTTTGAGTGTTATGGACAGATCTCGTCGAAATAACCCGGTGATTAGATCACTGTGTTCACCACTCGATGATAATTTATACTCTCTTATGATACCATTCAATACTTGGTTAAAGTGAGAGACGCCAAATCAAGTACTTTAAACTGTAGTCGTTTCTCATTTTTATCGAGTTTTTAGTATAATTGTGTCGTCATATCGAGGCTTGCAACTGACTACATTATGTGGTCTTTGTATAGACCGAATTAATACATGTAGAATACACGTTATGATCTCATAATTACCTGACAGGCATTGTAAGGTATATTTGTATACCGTAGTAGGAGAAGTTAATACGTTGAGCAAATAATGGTTTTACTACATTGGTACTACTTCGTACAACTACGAGGTCGTGCCAGGAATAGGTGCTGTTCGTTAGTTTTTTGGAGATAGCAAGTGATATATATCCAGGTATTCGTATATTTTAATCATCATCTCCGTAAATACAAATAATAATATATATATATGATTCGACCGCATCGACCAGCTGATCCCGGAGGCAACTGTAGAAGGGATCTCTTTTACGAAGTCGAGTCAATACAACGAGAGGAGGACAAAAGCACAGAGGAAGAACTCGGGTACCAAGTTTTCGGTGTTGCACGATAGTGCCAAACTGAAAAGAATGTCTATAAATAGAGGACTTTAGCATGCCGATGGTCTGGGATTATATATCGTGTCACCAATGACATTCGTAGCATTAGCAATGACGGATGAATCCTTCTATTGACTGAAATTGCGAAAGAGAGAGCATTATTGAAGCTTCAGAGTTTCCGGAATTTCAAAGTCATCATGATCGTAAGGACCAAATATGTTGAATATTCACAAATCTGTTCGAAACTCCTTTTAAGGATGAGTTTGTTCATAGTGACACTGTTCTGCAATATAGCCGTCGAATATGGAGCCCAAACCCTGGCATCCACGTTGTTACAAAAAATGCAGCATACGAATAGTCTATATTGTCTACAACTGATTCCTGTTATCTAAGCATTATTTGTGGAATGGTTATCGTGCACAATTCTAAAAGGAAAATGAATACGATTCATATGTGCAAAAATTTTATAAATATTTGTAGTTGAAACCAAATGTGAGGCGTGGGATAAAGGGTTTCGCCCGAAGTCGTCTGTCGAGTCATAGGACAGAAAACATATCAATCAACTGTGCCCTGTAGTCATACATACGTGCTTCACCAGGGGGAAAGAATAAGGATTCGTGAAGAGGTACCGCACCGTGATGCCTTAGCAGCTACTTTGTGAATTATGTGGCGTTTATAGAGTTCTTCGGAAATCTTATGACACACACAGAAGTCCATACTCACACTCTGATTAGCTGTTATTATGGATCGGTTCAGAAGGCGTATATTATGCTAAATTGCCTATATTTTGACTTGCTTAACTACTTTTTACCCACTGGGTGACGATAATAGATCTATGATGAAATGAGTTGTGAAATTACCTTTCTGCTACTAAATGGGGGTAGGTTATAGACTTAGAGACGAGGATGTGCGGAAGAGACGTCGCATAACAGAGGTGGATAGTTTACAATAACAAATATCTATAACAGTTTGAATTCGTAATATAGATAGAAGCTAGGAATAGGAAAAGTTAAACAAATCTTCTTCGATGCTGCTAGCAGCGAGCCATTTCGACAGATAATCGATGTATGAGTAAAATAGAATATGAGATGCCGTAATTACTGAAGATATACTAATAGCCTGCGAGGAAATGGGTAGCGGACCATTCTTCAGGAATAGTCTATGATCTTATTTCCTTAGATTTAATATGGCTATATATCAGTTGTGAATTGTGCAATAAATTCAATAAAGGTGGCGGGCTTCACGAGTGGACTGTTTAAGCTGTGGAAAACTCTATGTATGCATGTCGTTAGTGCTATAGGTAACTATGGCAAATTATCGACATGAGATTCCCGACCAACTATGAAATAACGGATATTGTAACTTTATAATGCTAGATATATTGCTAGAAGTTCATCTACATACATTCCATATGTACCTAGTTTCAGTGACGCGTACTATATTTTAGTAAGAGAAAGCTTAATATTATATAATGGGCGCATTTCGTTATATCATATATGAACTGATTTTTATAGCACCTAGGCACACGCCTACTGCGAAATCTGATAAGCTGTACTTGTGTTTATCATAGGTCAGGGGCTGTTCGGATGGATATACTAAATAGTAACAATACTGAGAAGCAAAGGGTTAGCTTTCTATTTGCATGCTAAGTTAGAAAATACTAATAGTTTGAATCGTCGTTACTCTAAATCTTATAACAGGACAGACTAAAAGCAGTCAATCATTTACTTGGGAGAGACTTAAGAAGCAGCCGTGGATAAGTAATAGAAGAGATAATTTTTAGCATGCGGACTAGTTCGATTAAGTCTATTGTAAAAGTTTCCTACATACTTACTCTAAGATAATCCGACGATACGTTTAGACGGGGTCGGAAAGTCTATGATCGCCTGCCAACACGATCCTCAAAAGGGAGCGTATATCCGGTCGCAGATTGATTATTGTGATGTCCGAGAAAGTTTAGGATGAATAATCCGAATTTAATTCACATTTAGGATAGATAGTTGAACACTTAGACCAAATTTTCAATACTTTAAGTAACTCTTTAAATAATAAGGTTAAAAACTTCCGAGATGTAGAAGTGTATGTTCAATACTCGCAGTTATAAGCACTAGGCAATCAATAAAATGTTCTGTATAGGCGATTCACCAAAAGAGTTAACGCGCGCGTAAACTGGTTAGTGAAGTTTTAGAAAATAAGATTTTTGTAACCTCTGTCTCCTCAATAAATCAGTTTAAATGTCTGAGTTCTGTTACAATTTCGTATCTCAAGCGCGACGGCGCGTGTAATATATTTACAAATGCTATCAGGGTAGAGTATGTCTACGAGAGAATCTGGAAAATGCGTGAAGATCTAATGGTCTTTCGGATACGTTTTGATAGTTCATATTTACTAGCCAGAAAGATGGGATGTGAGAATCCTGTAGATATGAGGTACATTGTGTGAGTACATGTTTTAAGACTCGAGTGCCGGCGGCATAGCAGTGTAGTTGAGTGATGCGCGATTCTAAAGGAGCACAAATAGTCGCGCTCTGGAAGGCTGATAGTATAGGCACTAGTGAGTGCTAAGGCTGAGATTGAATAAATCGGCACTTATGAAGGGTCGGATGATGCCTTTTCTATGAAGATTCAAACTCTAGTACTTTCCCAGCCTCTCGAGAGTTATTTTGACCCAGGCTAGCTGTCATGAAGCGGACGTGGTTGAAGAGTGTTGTGTAATTGAGTCTGCCCGGTAAGTCGATGTGGATGAGAACAAACATTGTGTTTGAAATGCAGAGATGTAAACTTGGAGACTGGAGGAGAGAATCTCTGGAAAATCTTTGTTGATTGTAATACATAAAGAGAAACAAACTATTATTGTAATTAGATGTGCGAATCATCATGATTTGCTCACTGAACTGGATGCAGATTCTGACGGAATACAATAAGACGGAATATTGATGTTGTACTCCCAAATGCTCGAATAGAATTGCTGGTTATGTGATAGAACTCTATACTTGTGTTCAGTGTCACAAGAAAGGATATCATCGCAGCCTTGACAATAGACAATAGATCCTGCACACCTACATAACTTGTGGAAGAGGTGCGAAGTCAGTCGCTATCGTGAAGAGCATGTCTTTTAATGATACATCGAAGCGACTATCGCCACAGACATTGCTGAATTTCTTATTTTCCAACGAAACTCTTTGGATACGCAATAAGTGTAGATTAAAATTTGATGTGTTCGCACATTACCGCGCGTGCTCAAGAGTAAAAACACGTATCCCTTCTAGTGATAGAGAGATTTTCCGACAGAGGAAAATTATTCGATACGTGGAACAGCTAGAGATTTGACGCTACACGAGAAGAACTAGCTAACGAAAAGATTAGAGTTGTAGTATATTCGAAGAATGATAATGTTTATGGAAGTTGATCGTATGATCGATAAATAGTTTTGACGCTTTTGAAACCACCCCGAGCGTGTTATTCCACTAGGGTTAGGTTAGTAGAATGTAGGAGTTCACATTCTCGAAAAGTACAAGCGTTTAAGTAATCGACCGCAATTAACCGTTGGATTAATATGGTTCCAAAAACGTTTTTCTTGATTCTAGACCAACAATACATGCTTGAGTAATGTGGATCGGAAAAGATGAAACCTTGAGACTCTGGAGAAGTAGCTTGGTTGGATAATGACCAAACTGACTGACCCTCGCGAAGGAACTATGTGCATCATTAATATTTGTGGACGGAGCGAATATGAGATTTTGACGTTCAAATCTGTGTGCATAGAAGTGAGTAATTGAGAGATGGCGAAATAATTAAATTAGTAGAGCGATATAAGTGGTATTAGAGCACTTTTGGGGATCTGGGAAGAGATATGGATTATAATGAATAGTATTGGGAGAGTGAGAAGGATAGGAGGAATGCTTAGGAGGTCGCAGAGAACTAAGGAAGCTGTTTTTTCATAGGATTTATAAGTATTATTTATAAGAGAGATAGAATAGAGATGGGGAGTGCATAGGAACAGTAAATGGTAGGCCACGAGTTTGCCAATAATCGCGACATTGCTCGGTAGGTAGAATCAGATCATGATATAGTAGTGCGTTGGCAAAACACTTTCAATAGTTGAGGATGCAAGGATAAAGCATTTCTCGATGGCGGACAAGAGAGCGTTGTTAGCGACATCTCGTATTCTCCTTGGATCGTCAAGTTATACATTTTGCAAATATAGAAACCACTCGCTCAAGGTATGAGTTAGCTAAACGGCTGTGATACGAGATAGATACAAAAACGTTATTGATATTCACCAAAAGGGCATGATGATTCGAGCGAGCGAGAGGTTTCGCTTGCAAACTCTACCGAAAAAAGATGTGTCGAGCGCTATGAGAAGATCAGAAATGAACAATTAGAATCAGGCCGGACCGAGTTCGCTAGACGTTCTCACGTCTTGTCAAGTCTGTGTAAGTAAGTTTCTGGTGTTTGCAGATGACGAGGAAGATCATCCATATGATATATTAAGTAGAACAGTTACGTTTCTATCATCATGTCTGGTAAAGAATGGACGATTTCAAAACTTCGAAGCAGATATCTGGTGAGACTTGGCCCCCAATTTACACAAGCCTGACGGTAATCGATCACCTAAGAACGTAGTTTATTCAGCAAAAGTTTTTTTCACGTTTTTCTTACTAGGCATCTGTGTTTCTTCCTAGACGGGTTTAGAGGTTCTCCCACATTGGCTATATAGGTGATTGTTGTTGCACCCACGTATTAGATGATAGATATGCAAAAAATGTTCTCTTCGACACTGTTATACAGAAGAAGCATTGTTAATTGTTATTAAGAGAGCCCTTCAAGCGGGCAAGTCGTTAGTGACAGTGCGAGAGCTCAAATAGCGAAAATAGTTGAGTCCCATAATCTATTATTAATTATACGAACGTACCAGATAACACATATGATTCCCTGTCTTGAAGCAGGCTGTTGCGATATTACTTTAATGTGTCGGTTGCCAGCATCTAGACGCAAGGCTTGACTAGAATAATCTAAGGTTTAATAATTAGAGTAATAATAATAGAGATTGTAAAAAAAAAAAAATATTTATTGAGAATAAACTTCAAAGCTCTCAAATAAATATTCCAGCTACACAATATATGCTAGACTGTCTAATACACTAAAATAAAAAGATAAACGAGAATAGTGCCAGGACCTAAAAAACTGCATTAGAGTTTATAAGGATAAGTTAGATACAAAGGATGGAGATAAGGAGATTAATAGGGTATAAATGAGTCTCAGCCTCGCTATTTACGCGCAAAAATGGCTTTAAAAATGAGAGATTGTATTGAAAAGGACAGGTAGTATATCTGAGTCCTGAGGAGAATATTTTATATTATATCTATCAGATACAAACAAGCATTTTTAATTAGTATTTTGTATAGTTAGATTTTTTATGAAGATATAATGGCTATTTTACTAGGAGATGATAGCGACTCAGTGTGTAGATTCGTGAGATATGGCACGCGAATAGCGAACGGGTCGACCCAGGATTTTTAAGGTCATCACTGGTTAAACATCAATTGTAGTAAACATCGAAGGAGATGAAGAAGCGTAGTAGTGAGAAAGAGATCGCAGAGAAGTATTGTTTGTGGCTCTATTAACTCTATATTAACAGAATTAAACATAAATTTTTATCTTCATAAGGTTATAATTATCATAATAATGCTCAATAAGTAATAATAATAAAATCATAATATAGTAATAATGAATAATAAAATAAGTAATGAATAATAATAATAATAATAATAATAAAGAATAATAATGGTTCTAATCCATATGGTACTGACAATATATCACATGATGAGTATTTTTTATTCAATGATTAAGAAGATGACTGTATAGTTCTTCTTCTGAATTATATAGCATTTCCTATAAAAAAGGTGGAAGAATCAATGTATATTTAATATCTATAGAGATTTATTAGCGATAGTTGTCAAGTAAAATGAAAAATTTTCCTGCAAAAAGGTTAAGTTGACTAGTACTGTTATTACATCTATCTTCAATCCTACTCCATCTATATGCATAATATGAAGTAAGTATCAATTCACTGAATAATATTTACATATACTAAATATAAAATGCGCAGAACTACAAGTATCCATAAATGAATATATGACACAAAATAATTAATTAGGTAATCATATAAGATTTTAGGTTTATAAATATTACTACGTATTAGCCAACGCTTAGTTATCATTCGGGAAATTCGTGATACCAATGATTTTTTTAATAAGATCACATTAAAAGATTTAAGATGTTTCATGTTCAGCGGTGCTTACTACACAGTTTGTAAAGTGTCTTTGCAAATTATCTTTGATAATATCAAGAAGTTTATGAAAGTATTTAAAAAAAAGAAATAATCAAAATGCTGTTATTTGGTTAGGAAGATGGCGAAGATCGAGAGTAGGTAAAAACGGGTGGGAAGTTTTTGCACGGCCGTGAGCGGTGCCTACTAGTTCCGTATGACAAAGTTCAAATATATGTATGAAGATAACGGAAGGTTGAATAAGTATATAATAGGGTGTGCTAAGACTGCTGAAACAAACTGTGAGAATTGATATCCGAAGTGTAATTGCTGTAAGGATGACATTTAAATTTTCGAGCAAACCTGTGTCCTTTAGAGTGAGCTCTACTGTGTGTTGTAAAACGAGATATCTGTGTTATTTTTGGAAGCTAAACGTTAGATAAGCGCGAGAGTAGTCTCAAAAATTCGCGGCACTATGTGTGTTATGGAGATGAATATGATTGGACTCGAGTCCTTATTATTTCTTACTCCAGATTTGAAATGTGCCGTATGAAATGTATTAATTAAGTTATCTTTTGATCAACTCTTTGATCCTAGTGGCAGAGCGAGTCTGACCAACGTATCGTCTTCTGATGCTACACCTGCTATCAAAGACATTGAATCGCTATCTTGTAGCACATTTAGTAGGCCGATATAGGGATGATCATGCGACTACCGACAGTGTAGATTTCGAGAGAAATTCGCGTTAGTCCGCGCTTTGCCACTGCGGAGTGCGCGAGGAACAGGATGATGGAGTCGATAGCTGATAAGAAATATTTAATCAAAAAAATACGTTTATAGAGAATCTCAACGCAAATGTTTAGTATGATGTACAATAGGAGCTACGCGTAACTGTACCTTGTTTAGTGCACCTTAGATGATGGGTACTCCTAGACTCTCAATCATCATGAGTTCATGATTTGTATTACCTGTGGTCTATAAACCCATGAAGTACATGAGATTAGGCGATGCCAAAAAATAATTCAGCACCTCTCACATGTAAGAGACACTTCTTGATCCGAGGTCTGAGATACAAGTTAATGGTACATCGAACTCTGCTAAGGGAGATATTATCAAGTGTATCATGGAATGAAATGATGACGTGCTTACAAGTATATGAAGAAGATAGTTAATTAATCTAGTATGCTTAGAAAAATACGACTTTAGTATCTTGAGAAGGAGATGAATGACCTGAATATTGCAGAATTATACTTAGAGTAGCGTTATTTATATGCAATGTTTTTTTTTGTAACGACAAAGTAGTGTAAACGATTGAATAAATGATACGCTTTTGAATGACATAAGAGATTGAGCAAGACTTCAATCGAAAGTCTATATAATTCGACCACCATTAAAAGGAAGAAACGAAATCTACAGAACCCTTTCTACAGTAAATCAAATAAACAGATTTCACGAGAATTTCTACGTTTGACTAATCTAGTGTTAATGATGAAACACTACGGGCTCATCTGGAAACATTGTAAGTGCACTATGATTGAAAACCTCACCAGAAATACGAGCTGAGATCAAGTGATCATGCAGTGTGGAAAATTAAGGCAAAATGTCTTACCCCACGCTTTAAGTAAACTTGCAAGAATATTTGGTCCTCTCAAAATGTGTTGCCAGATGTATATAGTGAGGTTTAGCAATGCTGGTATGTCTAAATTATAATTGTGATAGAAAGACGAGATGTTCTCGGAGCTGACAAGGCGGCAGAAAAGTTGATCTTGTCTCAGCACAACCTTTCCATATTTTGGAAGTATTCCAAATACTAAGTAGAAAAAGAATGTAGATGATGAAATTTCTAAGATTCTTCTAGTAAATGGCGAAGCGGTTTGGCTTGGAGGATCGAGATTTGAGTTGAATCGCGTGGTACTGCGCATCTCTCAGAGGACGAGAATAAAGTGATTATAGATGGTAACAATGTATATTAAAAGATTGTTAAGTCGTGAACAATCTTCAAATTATATTAGTTGTTTGTGAGGAGTATTTTAATAGGGTAGTGGATACACAATCCTGAGGCCAGGGATGAACCCTTTTACACTTATACGATATGCCAGAATTAGTGACTAGGAGTCCCTCGTCGCAGGTACCGTTGAATATAACTCAGGGTGGTTTATCTGTAACTTACGACTATATATAGTTCTTTATAACTAATATAAGTATGATGGGTCTAGGTAAGCTGTCTTCTTTTGAACTTATGTGTCATATAATTTTTCTACTTACTTTCTTTTTACTGATGCTTGTCACGCACCTATTCCCCGTCTAGAAAATGAAAATAGTAGGAAAGTAATTGAAATTAATATACAATATATATTATAGTATATATATTAATATATATTTAGTATTTAATATATATAATATATATATATATATTATGTTTTATATAATTAATTATAATATATATATATATATATAATATCATTATATAGATAATTAATTAATCAGACATCGCATCCGGCGGATGTTATCATAAATATCAACACACCCGTACTTACCGCGGTAATAGTTAATAATAATTATCGAAAAAAATATGACAATTCTGCGCAATCACGTAGTACACATGTATATGTGATCTGGAGGTAAGGTAAGTAGTTTTTTATAAGGTAATAAGTTCCATGAGTATTAATGTAAATAGATAGTTCTAAGGCAGGCCACTTCTGAAATATCATAAATAGTTATGTCCAGGTATTGTTAAATAAGATTATTTTGTTTGTTTATTGATATATTTCTCATTAGTTGTACTTTCATATGTACTTATTAATATTATATTTTAATTCTACCTGGAGCGTAAATGAATTTATAAAGCGACTGCTAAACTACTGTTAGTTTTGTACTTACGGTTGGATAGCCATGCACTTAAAGTTCGATTTCCTGTGGTCATCTTTTGTTACCCCTTGCATAGGGGATAAAGCACTGTTAAAGTGTAGGTAAAGGTATAGTTTAATATTTTATATTAGATGATATAACTGAGGATTGTGAGATGCAGTATACAAGGAAAGTGATATGGTGTATTAGTGAATCTAGTAATTATTGGGGGCTTGACAGAGCTCAAACTGTAATTTATAGATCAAAGAGTCTTATCTATCATTTCTTTAATATTTTACTTACTCGATTTATTATATGATTATATAGTTAATCACTGTTTCAGTTCTTTTCTCTCCGCGCCGCTCGGATGCTCCGAATTTTATCCTACCAGGATGCAAGTGAAGAGTGTGTGTGGAACTGTTAGTATTATATATATATATATTATATTATATATATATTTGATTTGTTTTTTTTTGACTTGCTGCGACTATCGTTTCGTTGTTTTTCTCAGATTGTACCCGAGTGTTTATGCACAGTGGTTTCCACGAGTGGTTTTTTTTTTGTTATAAATAATTGATTTTTTATTATGGTAAGACTGGCTCTCGACGTATGCTCTTGTGTGGCCGAGAGGAAGCAGAATGGTCACAGCAGTCACAGGTAAGATAACTTATATATTATTTATTTATATTATTATAATAAAATTATTTAATTTCTCTTTATTGTTTATTATTCTTATATTTACTCATGTTTTTATTAAAATCCTCTTTATCTAATATATTATATGTTAATGTGTAAAAGCGAATGATTTCAGTAAGTTTTTATAGTTTTTTTGATTCTTTTTTTTATCTTATTTGCTATTTGTATCGTTCAAAGAGCTGTTTAGTAGTTGATGACTAGGTTCAAAGGGTTGAAATAAGGCGATTTGGATTGTTATCAGGGAGTTATAAACTTGTTCGGTGTAGAGGCTTAAGAAGTCTTTGTGTATATGATTGTTAATTTAATATTTATTATTTTATATATTATTATTATTAATGATTATTAATTATATATTATATATATTTAATTATATATATTATTTATATTATTATATATATTTATTTAATTATTATAATATTATATATTATTATTATTATTATTATGTGTGCTAACTGTATAGAAGTAAATTATTTTATTTTCGTTTAATGGATCTTAATTATGTCTATTGGCTATGATTCTGCTATATAGAGTGATTTTATATGTTTTTATATAGTCTTTGTATGACGTTGATAATCCATGTTACTCCATACACCTCCAGTGTATTTTGATATAGCAACCTGTGAGTCTGACACATGGCTATTAATATCCTAGGTAATGAATTAATCTAATTAGTTTTATATTAATTTTAATAAAATATAGTATTTCTGAAAGTAGTTTGTTATATTAAAATTTAAATAATGTTTAAAAAGTTTATTATAATAAATTATTAAAATTTATTTATATATTGTTAGTGTAAGTATACAATTTAAATAATCTTTTATATGTTTTGGATAGAAATTATAATTAATTAGATCTAATAAAATACTTTATATGTTAATTGATTTATGAGAATATAATAATATAATTTTGTAGATTATGTTTTATTATCTTGATATAGATAGAAATTATTAAGTTTCTTTAGAATTTAATTAGTTTTTATTAATTGTTTTTATTTTTGTGTATCTTTTATAGTGATTAGGAATTTTGTTCTCTTTCCAGTTTTTTTTTTCTTTTTTTGCTTTAATGCTGTTCATGCCTTTTCATATGTAAGTATAAATCTTGGTGATCCTATATGAAAATTAAATAATTTTAATCATAATTATATATATATTGAAGATTTACATGAAGAAAGAATAAGATTTGGAAAATAAGTATTATGATGGATTAACTTATTTTGGTTTGAGAGATTAAATATGAGAACGCTTGCTCGATACTAAGTTAGGCAAATATAGGATGGAGAATTCTTTATTGAAATACGATAGTAGTAATAAGTAGTAAAGAAGTCTAACCTAAATTACGAGTTATGGAAATTAGAGAATTAAGAAAAAGAATAAAGACTTGTTTAGTAAAATAATATAGAAAAAAGGACTAATAGAGAATATTTAGAAAAAAAAGAAAGAAAATAATAGTGATTAATAATTTAATTTAATGCTGATAATAAATCATCTAAAAAAATGACTCTAAACTGTATGACTTACTTTAGGTTTAGGGTATAATGGTCGAATAAGTGTTGAACAATTAAAACTAATGAGTTCCTAGAAGATTTTCCCGGTATCCTCAAAATTTTAATTTATATTCGATGCTCATATGATTTTTATGATTTGAGATGACAATTTTTGATATTTAGTTAAGATTATTTTGCAAGATAAGTTTTATTATTTTTGGTTAATTTTGAAAACGATTAAATTTTTATTAAATTATAATCTTCACCTATTTTATTTATCTGAAATACCGAAGGACTGAAAATCAGAATCACAGAGAAGAAAGAAGAATATGCAAAATATGATTTCAAAGATATCCCTATTCTCCTACGAATCTGAAAATACAGAAAAAAATAAAAAAAAATATAGAGAAAAAACAATGAAAGGTGTGGAAAATAAAGATTAGATAAAAATGAATAAAGTTTGATTGTTTAATAAATTGTATTTATAATTAATTATATATTATGTGCATATTCTTAATTTTTGTCTACCTGTCTGAGTTGTGTGTTCATCTCTCATTTTTTAGGAGAGACCGCGACCAATGTTGGGAGAGTGATAGTGAGCGTGATAGACACCGACCCTGCTTCAGCCGTGTTGTTATTGGCAAGTAAATACTTCTATCCAGCAATAAGAGTATATTTTCTCTATTAATTGTCAACTTATTCAATTGTAAAAGGGAAAATTATCAGAATATAAAGTAGTTTTACAATTAGATCGGTGAATATCCAATCGTGACCTACAGAACTAATCGAGTATAGAGGCTTTATCGGTACAGTATTGTAGAAGGGAAAATAATTATATGAAGTTAAGGTTTGAATAAGATGGAAGGAAGCAATTTCCTGAAAAAGATGTAAAAGTGTAAAAGGGCAGAATACGTATATTTATGATTAAATTACTATTAAGCTAATGAGCACCGTTGAGAAAGATGAGATAATCGTCGATGGTATGTACGAAAATCTGTTGAAAGATAGGAATAGTACTACGGTATGTGCACTGAAGAATGCAACATATACCTTCCCACGATGAGTAAACAAGAATATTCCTTTCAGCTTGAATTTATGAGTCATTATTATAGACCAGGTATTCTTTGCACCAGTTAAATATTATTAAAGATTCAAGATAATGCTCGGAAGTGATCGTGATGAAGTTTGGAAAACAGGAAACCTTAACTAATTGTTTTAAGTAATTTTCCTATGGACAAACATCTGTGCTAGTAAAATCGACTGTAGCTAAATTGATGAAGAATGTAAGTTGCCGAAATGGAAATTAAGGAAGGACAGTTTGTGAATGTCTATAGAGTTGGAGTGAAGATGATGGCTCAGATGGTTGTTCAGTTAATTTAGACAAGTGTGGAATTGATATGGTACGATGTAAAAGGAAGACGGACTCAAGTAGCAAAAGACGATAAGGATAGAGAATAGAATTAAGAAGTACAGTCCACGAAGATTACATAGGCAATGAAAAGAAGGAGTGCTACGCTTAATAGTATATAGACTAGCCACTCTTTATATTTACTAGCCTTGAAAAGTATTCGGATTTAGATAGTGGTGATGTTAATTATAATGAATATTAGATCGTAATCCAGTAATACGTCGCTCCAGTTCCTCCAAGAGTTTTCTCAAAAGAACCTTAAATTTGCCGTTCAGAGTTTCTAAGAGTGTATTGAATTAGACTATTCTGAAAATCAGATCAAGACCATA
>JABUQX010123980.1:0-35503 GCA_015478945.1 Trachelipus rathkii | reverse complement strand
TAGTTAAAATAAATAAAGCTTAAAAAACCATATTTTTAAATAAATTAGACAAAAATTTAAAAAATCGCATTTTAAAATAAAAGTCAATTAACATACAATAAAAAACCTGTTAATTAAATAACACCAAATTTAATAAAGAAAATTTAGACTTCGTGGCTAATACACTGAAAAGTTTTTCAAAATAAAACTTCACGCAATAGGGATAGTAAAGCGTTTGTTAAAGGAATGCCACGGTCACAAGTAAAAAAAAAAAATGTTAAGAGACAATAGACGGGACAATAGCTTTAAAATATCTCGGGTTTGCTTGAAGTGATCTGTGTAGACAAACTGTATGATTTATATATAATAATAGAAAGAATCAATTTCGTAGAATTTATGTATTATGTATAATACCCACTTATGATAAAAATAAACTCCATCATAATTAAATAAAGTGGAATGGAAAACTTTTTGACCAAATTACTTTTTATAAGTGAGGTACAAGAGTAAAAATATTTTATAATTTCATGACAAAAATTTTTAAATAATTTAATCTGTAATTTGTGTTAGGTGTATGACTGTGTACCTCCAATACTAATTTGCAATTACCCGAAGCTTGCACGCAGCACAGTTAAAGGCCATGCACGGTTTGGGCATATTTGCCTTAGAAATATGCATGTCCTCCACCTGATCGACCCCTTCTCTTGGGGGAGTAATCCGGAAAACTTTTCGGTTCTTCTCCTTTTCTTTCTCCTTGTCTTTTTCATAGTTTGAAAAGAATCGGAATCGACTCACTAAGTCTGTCGTATCAACAGAGTAATCTTCTTGCTTCTCATCGGCTTTCACTACCTCACCAACTGGTTCTCTGTGTTGCTGCATTAAAACAGACACCTAAAGAGGGCATTCAAATGGAACCGGAGGGGGGGGCGGGGGGGTAACATATCAAATTATCAAGAAAGAAGGAGTCGAAGGAACGGATAACAATGGGTAACAAAAGAAAAAATCTATCAAAATAAATTCACTGAGAAATAAATACAAAATATTTTAATTGAATTTTGATTTTAATTTTAAAAACTAGGTACAGTATTTTTTAAATTAATATTTTAAAATAGATAAGAGAGAGTTCTACTGAAACTACTCCTAAGAGTCTGTAAGTCACGTCAATAATATAAGATCGACACGAAAGGATACAGAAATTTCTGAGAAATGACATTGAAAAAATGTAAAGCAGCTTCCATGGATTGGAAGCTCATATTCCTTAAGTTCGCAAATGAAAAATTCATTCTTTTAAATTGGCCTTAATATGGTTTATTTTTGATAACTTATGAAAATATTTAATCTATGATCAGCCTTTATAAAATATCAAAGGTCACCCACTCAAAAAATACTAAACTTACGATTATTTATAATATTTGATAAGACCTATACTATTACTTACTTTAACATGTCAAGACAAATTGTTCATTACAGGATGAAAAGTTAAAAGTAAACCCTTAGCTTAAATTAATTTTCATAAATCACAACTAGAGAAATTTTAAATTCTTCTAGTCAATAGTATATTATATATATATATATATATATATTATATGTTATTATATCATATATATATATATATATAATAGTATATAGATATTATATATAGATAATATATAATATAGTAATATATATTATATATATATATATATTATATATAATAATTTTTAAAACATGATAGAGACTAGAGCAAACCTTGAATAAATTAGCATACACATGGCTTAATACTTGTACAATGCTTAAATAGCTTATTAGTTCAAATTTATACGTAGAAAACTTACATTCAATGGAATGCCTGTTTCTCTCTGCCGGAAGACGCGAAGACTGGGATCTTAAATGCTGTTCACCTTCTTGAAAACTTAGAATCAATTTGCTTGAACACATTTCGAGCATTTCCTTGCAGTTTCTACAGAAAAATTAATAATTAAATACATAACTATACAAATTAACAATTAAATTTATAAATAATTCTTACAACGTGTGTCCTCCGTTCATGACCATCTACTCTTTTTCAAGACGAGACTCTAAATGAAAATTACAGTATATATTGTTGAGATTAATCTGTGATCATTTTATGAAAACTGATGGCTACCTCGAACTGCGAAATGCCTCTTAATACGGAGTTTCAAACTCTAAAATGCACTGATCGATTTTGTAAGATTATAGAGATGAGAGAGAGAGAGAGAGAGATGAGAGAGAGAGAGAGCAGAGAGAGGATGAGAGAGAGAGAGAGAGAGAGAGAGAGGAGACAGAGAGAGAAGAGAGAGAGAGAGAGAGAAGAAGAGAGGAGAGAGATAGAGAGAGAGAGAGAGAGAGAGAGAGAGAGAAGAGAGAGAGAAGAGGAGAGAGAGATGAGGAGAGAGAGGAGGAGAAGAGAGAGAGAGAGAGAGTAGAAGAAGGAGAGAGAGAAGAGAGAGGAGAGAGAGAGAGAAGAGAGAGAGAGACGAGAAGGAGAGAGAGAGAAGAGAGAAAGATGAGGAGAAGAGAGAGAAGAGAGAGGAAGAGAGAGAGAGAGTAGAGATAGAGAGAGAGAGAACGAAGAGAAGGAGAGAGAGAGAAGAGACGAGAGAGAGAAAGAGAGAGAGAGAGAGAGAGAGAGAGAAGGGAGAGGAGAGGAGAGAGAGAGAGAGAGAGAGAGAGAGAGAGAAGAGAGAGAGGGAGTAGAGAGAAGAGAGGGAGGAGAGAGATGAGGAGAAGAGAGAGAGAGAGAGAAGAGAGAGAGAGACGAGAGGAGAGAAGAGAGGAGAGAGAAGAGTAGAGAGAGAGAGAAGAAGAGTATGCAAAGTGGAAGACCTTTCTTACGAATCAAGATGTTGTTACAGCATATGAACTTAACATCCGAAGTGAATTTATTCTTAAACGGGCCTCTTTACGGTGTTCACATTTCAGAGCAAAATGAAAAAAAACAAAACAGAATAACTATCAAATGGTGCTCTCGAGCAATTTGCAAATATTCTACCAAAGTGCTTACACTGTGATGACAAATGCTCACAATAGAAAGGCAAATTAAAGTCAAAGTGAAATTAGGAGTATGTCCAATTTCTGAAAAGATAAAAAAAGAATTCAATTGAAATATATACATTTTTTGAAACCACGTAAATGTAGATGGATATGAAAAACACTTCGCAGATAATTGCAAGAAGAATATTAGATAAACAAGTACAATAACAACAAATTGTATGAATAGATTTTGTAAACTGACATTAACGAAAAACTCATAGCGGGGTTTACCGCGTGTTTAAAATCTCTTACGTGTGGATTAGTCTTCGACGCGGCTCGCGAACTTAAGTAATGATGGGAAGGCATGGGGGGGGCAGGGGAGCGCGTGCGCGCGCCACCAGACCTACCACAAGCTTCTTTTTCAACTTAGGATCATGTGTCTGATCTATTCTGTTCCTTCCGTGTTGCGGTGGACACCACCGCCCCTGTAGGTGACTGCATGAAGAGATAAAGAAAGAAAGAAAATAATAAATAATAATAATGATAATAATGATGATAATGATAAGAATAAGAAAATTGAATAATAATAATAATAACATAATAATAAACAATACCATTCTTTAAAATTTCTTTTCGAACTTCATGCTTTCTGCAACTAATTCTCTTCCCTTCTCTTTAGGCGTTCCTTCATTCCCATTCAACTTCATCATCTATCTCAAAGAATAAAAAGGTCTCTTGTCAAATCTTCGTTTCAAATTACATCGCTGCTCGTTCCCTTCAATATTTAATCTCTATCTTCATTCATTCTGGTTTCTCCATTTCGTGTAATTCATCGAATTGACGCCACTGTTCAAATTGCTCCTTCGAAACTTTAAATTTTTTACCCGAAAGAAAATAACAGTAGTGAAATATTAAACAAGAAACCGCATTTAAGACAAAGGATGCTGATTGCTTAATTAGTTCAAATAGGAGTTAATTTTGACGTAACCCAAATCCTTGCGAAAAAAATTTATTCTCCTAAGAATCTTCCCGAATATAATCTTATTCATTACGTAATGGTAACAAGAAAAGATCAAAGTTTAGTATATAAAAATAATAACAGTTTATAACAAAAGACGAATTAACATAACAACGAATTGAACTAATAATATGTTAATTAAAAGAAAAAAAAAACTTCAAGTTCCTATATATTTCATTATAAAAAATGGGATCTCTCAATGTTCGCCGTGTCTTTTGTTATATATATTATATATTATATATATAATATATTATATAATAATAATATATATTATATATATAATATATATATATAATATATATATATATTATATATTATATATATATATATGAAAACACCACCGCTCACGGCTGAGCCCTAATTTACACTACAGAAGTATTAATAGAATATTTGTTCTGCGAGTAGTCTAAATTTAGTATGACGAAAATGTAAAATATTATTGGCGTAGAGTAAATTAACTTAAATTACATTAAATAATGATAAAAATATTTAAACGAAGGGAGAGAGAGAAGGTGATAGACGTCAATCCGCAGTGCTTTCGTAAAAGTGCTATGTGTCTGTCTTGGTCTGTAGGTTCGTATCTTCGGATGTGTGTTGTTTTTCGCGCGCGCTCACGAAGCCCATGCAGAGCCCAAGGCAGCACAACAAAAACGCACAACAACAAAACCGAAAAACGAAATAGACAAAAAAAATTACGTAAGTATTCCAGTATAAGTAAGGAGCAAGAAGGAGCACCGGAAGGCCATTATCAGTTGCAGTAGGAACGAGAATGTTAATTTCAATTTTTGCATATCTATATTATATATATATATATTATATATATTAATTGATTATATATAATATATATATTATATATATATATATAATATATATATATATATATATATATATATATATATATATATATATAATATATGAAAAAGAATAACGAAGATAAAATGTTATCTTATTCACTTTAGGAAAATGGTTGGTTGTCACAAGCTTTAAAAGTGAAATTCAAAATAAGGCTGAAGAAATTCGTGGTTGGAAAAAAACGTACACAAAACCCACGCACAGCAATTACACACACACAACACAAACAAACCCACGCCTAACACATATAACACACACACACATACAGACACACACTTTGACTATAAAATTTTAGCGTCGGAAAAGCTCCGTTCTGTCAAATCTAAAAACTTGTTATATCGAGTTAAATGATTGATTTGGATGCCTTTAATTCTATACTAATACGAATAAGATGTGTCAAAAACTTCTTCACATTCTAAAATATTGCGTTTGCCATTTTACCATAAATAAATTAAAAGTATATATAATATATTATTAATATATAATAATATATATATTATAATATATATTTATATTTATATATATAAATATAGTATAGATATTATATAATTATAATATATATATATATATATAGTATATTTAATAATACAGTATAATATTATATATATATATATATAATATAATATATATTATATATATATATATATATATGCATATATAGTAAGCCCGTGGGCGGGTACGGGCTGAATCATGTCTATTAAACATAACGGGTGGGTGTGGGTCAAATGATATTTATAAAAAATATCTAGTGGATACCTGTACATATTTACTAATATATGACGTGTCAGTCGCTAAAAGGGTCTCTTATAAATTTTAAATGTTTGTCACACTGAAAACAATGCTCTTGAGAGACACGTGGAGAATTACGCTCACACAGCATCACCCAAAGGTGTACACTGAAAGATACACAAATATGATACTTACAGCACAAAGCATTTGTCTGAAGCGGGAAATTTCTTCTTTTCGAGACTGACTTAACTCTTCCCTTCTTTGTTTCTGTTCCCAAGCGGCTTTCAGGTCTCCCATTCCGGAAAAGCTCATCTGAGGAAAACAATATGCAATAAAATATGAATCAATTTTATTTAAATTCTATAAGAAAAAAATTAATTAACTGATATTAATAAAAAAATTAATCAACAAAAAAAAAAAATCTTATAATCTATTAAATGTAATCACTGAAAATTTTCTTTAATTCAGGTAACTTTTGTATTTTAACCTTAGTAATCAATAAAAAAAAAAAAAAAAAAAAAAAATTGATCGTGGGCCACCAAACATGGACCCCCTTAAGAGGGATAACTTAAAGAAGATTGGAGAGACTCAATTTGAGGTACAATTCTCTTCTCAAACACTAGTACGATACACCGGCACGAATTCACACAACACACAACACACAATACACAACTATATATATATATAGTATCATATATATATATATAATATATATATATATATATATAATAATATGATATTATATATATATATATATATATATATATATATTATAGATGATAATATATATATATAATAATATAGATATATCATTATGATATATATATAATATATAATATTATATATATATATATATTATATATATAGTATATATATATGGAAATTGTCCATTAGAAGAAAGTTAACCGATTTATATCGAACGAACGATGTATTCGATTTTTTCGATTATTTTCAAGGCAATATTGCGTCAAAGTTGCCTATAAAGTTCTATTTTTTTTAAACTGAAAGAATACCCAAGACTAAATCGCAAAGATGGAGAAGAGGTCAGGGCCTCGGCCTTCAGCGGGGAACTTCTGTCCCACCCTCTGTTCCCCCTCCACTCGAGCCCCCTAAAGGGGGAATTTAAAAACTTTCTTAATATTTCCGATGAATAAATGCATAAAAAAAAAAAACGATGATTTTAGGTTCAACATATATTTATGAAACTTTTAATCTAATAAAGTTCTTTAAAAAGTCTATAGATTTTCTTCTTTTACTATGCAAATACTACATATAATACATATATTATATATATATATATATATATATATATATTATATTATAATATTATATATATACTATATATATATTTAGATATATAATATGGCAAAAGTCCAGTTGACGATTCAGGAATCCAATTGTTGGGAATTATGACTCAATCGTCGAGTCCATAATTCCCCAAAATATCCTGATCAGAAACTGGACTTTTGCAATATATATATTATATGGGAAGTTGCATAATAAAAGAAAGAAAATTATTATTATTTTATTCAAAGAACTTTATTTAGATAAAAGTTTCATAAATATATGTTGAACCTAAAAATCATCGTTTTTTTTATGCATTTTATTCATCGGAAATATTTAGAGTTTTTAATTCCCATTTAGGGGCTCGGAGTGGCGGGACAGAGGTGGACAAAGTTCCCCCGCTGAGCCGAGAGACCCTGATCTCTTTCCATCTTTCGATTTAGTCTTTAGGTTGTATTCCTTCTAGTTAAAGAAAAAAAAAAACTTTATTTTGGCAGACTTGGACGCACTATTGCCTGAAATAATCGAAAAAAAAAATCATACATGTTCTTCCGATATAAATCGGTAATTTAATTTTACAGCTATTACTCATACATTTATTTTTTTAATTTTAATTATTAATATATTATATATATATGATAGTAGTATATATATATATATATATATAATATATATATATATTATATATTATTATATATATTTATATATAATATTATATATTATATATAATTATATTAATATATATATATATATATAATATATATATTATTATATATATTATAATATATATTATATATATAATTATGCTTATCTATAAAGATATGTGTGTGTGTGTTTGTGATTTGAATATTTAGTGTAGTGTGTAAAATTGTAACCTACAGAAGTTGATCTTGCAGATCTTTTTAAGTTATCCCTCATCAAGGGTTGGTCAGTTGGTGCTCACGATCAAGTTTTTTTTTTTTTTTTTTTTTTATTATTCACATGTTAAAAAATACAAATCTTTACTTGATCAATGATTGTTATTATCAGGTGAGAATTTGAATCAAATATTGAAACTTATGTAATTCTTTTGATTAATTTTTTTATAAATATTAGACTCGTATAATCCTGCTTACTTTATAATTAAAATATTTTATTCCGCAGGCTTATGTTTTCCATTGACTTTTCCTCAGATGAGCTTTTCCGGAATGGGAGACCTGAAAGCCGTGGAATGAGTGGAAGAACGGAGAGTTAAGTCAGTCTCAGTAAAGAAAGAAATTTCCCCTTCAGACAAAATGCCTTTGTGTGGTAAGAGTATCATATTTATGTAGTAATTCATGTACCCTTGGTCATGGCTGTGCGAGCGTCATTCCCACTGTGTCTCAAGACAGTGCTTTTTTCATGTGTTGAAAAATTAAAAATTTTATGAAAGGACCCTTTTAGGAACTACGGGTCACAGTTTCTCTACGTTTTTGCGTCGATCTTTTTATTAAATTAAACATCATTTGAACCCTTCTTGCATCTTATATTATATTATATATATATATATATATAATACTATTATATATTATATAAATATATATATATATAATATATAATATATATATATATAATATTATATAGATTAGATAATATTACTTGTATATATAAATATATATATATATTAATATTATATTAATATATATTGATATATATATATTATATATATAAATATATATATATATATATTTATATATATATATTATAAATATATATTATATTATATATAATATATATTAATTTTCTTATCGGTAAATGGCTAGACAAATTGGAAAGGCAAAGTATTTAAAATAAAATTCCGTTCACCTTATAATTAGATGATTAAATCAATCTTTTAATCAGAATAACAATTTTAAGATTGACAGAACCGACTTTCCGACGCTAAATTTCTATAAAGCATTTCTGGTTGTGTGTGGTTGTTGTGTAATTGATGTGCGTGGAGCTTGTTGTGTGTTGTGTGTGTTCTTTGTAATCAGTTGTGTGCGTGGTCAGGTTTGTAGTACTGATTTTTCAACAGACGGAATTTCTTTTTTTTTTTCAGCTTATTTGAAATTATCTTTTAAGCTTGTGGAACAACCCAACCATTCTAAATGGAATAAGATAACATTTTATCTTCGTTATTCTTTTATATATATATATTATATATATATATATAATAAATATAGTTTATGGATATATATATATTATATTATATATACTTATATATAATATTATTATTATATATTATATATATATATATTATATATATATATATATATATTGCAAAATTGATTTACTTTCTGTTCATATCTTCAACTGGAATGGCTCCGTGCTCCTATAGGTCCTTTAATTGGAATACGTATAATTTTTGTTATTCGTTGTTTCCGGTTGTTGATGTGGTTTTTGTGCCTCTTGGTCTGCATGGGACTTCGTGAGCGCGCGCAGCGAAAAACACTAGTCACAGCCGATAGAACAACCTAAGACAACGACAGACACAGTACACTTTACGAAAGCTGCGGATGACGTCATCACCTTCTCTCTCCCTTCGTTTAAATATTTTTATTTATTTAATGTAATATAGTAATTACATCTACCAGATACATTTCGTTACATGTTCGTCAAATATTTAAATTAGAATAATGCCAAAATAGTCAGTTAACGGACGTTAAAGGAGTACACTTCCTCCTAGACTTAGGCTCAGCCCTGAGCGTGTTTTTGAGATGTTTATATATTAATATATTATATATATAATTATATATTATATTTAATATATATATATATATATATATATATATATTATAATAGATATATTATTATATATATAATATATATATATACTATCAGAAAGTCTGTAGTTAGGTTGACTTTTCAATGTATACTAATGCATATAAGATTAAGAACTTGAAGTTTTTTTTTTCTTTTAATTAAATATTATTAGGTTCAATTCGTTGTTTTTTAAATAAGTCATTTGTTAACCTTTTTATCTTTTAAATTCTAACTTTGACTTTGTTACCATTTATCGTATGAATAGATATATTCGAAGATTCTTGGGAGAATAAATTTTTTTCGCTAGGAGTTTGTTACCGTCATTAAGCTCTTAATTTGAACTATTAAGCCAATCAGAATCTTGTCTTAAATGCGGTTTTGTTTTAAATATTTTGTGCTGGTAAAAATTTAAGTTTGAAGGAGAAATTTGAAAGTGGGCAATTCGACGATCACGAAAATGGAGAAACGAATCGAATGAAAGAAGAGATTAAAATTGAAGGGAAACGAGCAGCGAGTAATTTGAAGAAGAGATTCGAACAAGGAGAACCTTTTATTCTTGAAGATGACGATGAAGTTGATGGAGAAGAAGGAACGCCAAAGAGAAGGGAAAGAATTTGTTCAGAAAAGCATGAAGTTGAAGAAATTTTTAAAGAAGCTGGTATTTATTATTATTATTTAATATTATTAAGATTGATTCTAAAGTTTCTCAAGAGGGAACAGCCATTTTAAGATCCCAGTCATTCGCGTCTTCCGGCAGAGAAAACAGGCATTCCATTGATCGTCTAATGGGAGATGATGACACTGAACTGCTTGGCAGAGATCCTAACTTAATTAAGTGCTCAGACAACTACCAAGATGACATCGACTGCAGAAACACTAAGAACATTTTACAGATGTTTAAGAAAATGGAAATGGGTGAAGATTGTTTTACTATAGGAGGAATATAAAGCATAAGTTGCAAAACGATCAAAAGCCAACCATCTACGTGTGTGTCAAAAAATTATACTTCAAGATTTTGTTTTTTTATTTTAAGGAAGGCATACCCTAATTCACGTGACTTTAACTTGGCCTTTCATTGTGACGCATTTGGTCATACATTGTAGCACTTTGTGAAGTTGGCAACTTGCCCGAGAGCAAACCCATTGAATAGCTTTTTCTTGTTTTTTTCATTTTCTCTGGAAATTGTGAACACCCGTAAGAGCCCCGTTTAAGAAATAAATCACTCGATGTTTAGTCATTCATCGAAACAAATCTTATTCGTTAAGAAAGGTCTTCCACTTTGCATACTCTCTCTCTCTCCCTCTCTTCTCTTCTCTCTCGCTCTCTACTCTCTCTCTCTCCTCTCTCCTCTCCTCTCTCTCTCTTCTCTCTCTCATCTTCTCTCTCTCTCTCTCTCTCTCCTTCTCCTCTCTCTCTCTCTCTTCTTCTCCTCCATCTCTCTCTCTCTCTCTCCTCTCTCTCTCTCTCTCTCTCTCTCCTCTCTCTCTCTCTCTTCTCTTCTCTCCTCTTCTCCTCTCTCTCTCTTCTCCTCTCTCTCTCCTCCTCTCTCTCTCGTCTCTCTATCTCTCTCTCTCTCTCTCTCTCCTCCTCTCTCTCTCTCTCTCTCTCTCTCTCTCTCTCTCTTCTCTCTCTCATCTACTCATCTCTCTCTCTCTCTCTCTCTCTTCTCTCTCCTCTTCTCTCTTCTCTCTCTCTCTCTCCTCTCTCTCTCTCTCTCCTCTCTCTCTCTCTCTCTCTCCTCTCTCTCATCATCTCTCTCTCTCTTCTTCTCTCTCTCTCTCTCTCTCTCTCTTCTCTCATCTTCATCTCTCTCTCTCTCTCTCTCTCTCTCTCTCTCTCTCATCCTCTCTCTCTCTCTCTCTCTCTCTCCTCTCTCCTCTCTCTTCTCTCTAATCTTCAAAAATCGATTGCAAGTGCATTTTAGTAGTTTGAAATCCGTTATTTAACGGAGGCATTTACGCAGTCGAGGAGCAATTCAGTTTCCATAAACATACTTCACAATTATCTCACAAAATTCCTTAATTTCATTGTAGTCTGTTCCTTGAAGATGACGACGAAGTTGATGGAGAAGAAGGAACGCCAAAGAGAAGGGAGAGAATTTGTTCAGAAAAGCATGAAGTTGAAGAAATTTTTAAAGAAGCTGAAACTGCAAAGAAAGCTCGAAATGTGTTCAAGCAGATTGATTCTAAAGTTTCTCAAGAGGGAACAGCCATTTTAAGATCCCAGTCATTCGCGTCTTCCGGCAGAGAAAACAGGCATTCCATTGATGTAAGTTTTCTAATTATTAACTTTCAACATATAAGCTTTTAAAACAATGTAAATCTAAGCCATGTTTCATTTGCCGTAATTTTCATTTCAGGTTGCTAGCTTCTATATTTTTAAAATTATATTATATTATATATATATCTCTATCAATATTTGAATATAATAAAATATTAGATATTTATTATATAAATATATATATATAATATATAAAATAATATAATATATATTATCCACTATATGTTTCTGACAGCAGAGTTTGTATAAACATGGGTTTTTCGAAATAAAAAGTCTGAGTTGATGTAAAACAAAAACTAACTTAAGACATTAAAATAATATATTTAGGTTTAACAAATCTTCTAGTTATTCAGCAGGTTGTAGTTTTGTTTTTGAGTGGGCGCCTTTCTTATTTTCAGGCTGATAGCATTGCATTAAAAATTCAACTTAAGTTATTGTACTACCTATTAGCCATAATTAGAAGAAGACATTTGTTCATGCAACTTAAGGGCAAAATGAGCTTCCAATCCACTGGAGCTGCTTTACATTTTTTCATTGTCATTTCTCAGAAAAAATTCGAACCTTAATCGTCGATCTTACATTATTGACGTGACTTACAGACTCTTAGGATTAGTGTCAGTAGAACTCTCATCTTATCTATTATAAATATAATTTAAAAAATACTTACCTAGTTTTTAATACTTAAAATTGATATTCATTTAAACGCTTTTGTATTTATTTTGATAGATTTTTTCTTTTGTTACCCATTGTTATCCGTTCCTTCGACTCCTTCTTTCTTGATAATTTGATATGTTACCCCCCCCCCCCCCCCCCCCCCCCCCCCTTTCAATGCCCTCTCCCCCCCCCCCCTTTAATGCAGCAACACAGAGAACCAGTTGGTGAGGTAGTGAAAGCCGATGAGAAGCAAGAAGATTACTCTGTTGATACGACAGACTTAGTGAGTCGATTCCGATTCTTTTAAAATTATGAAAAAGACAAGGAGAAAGAAAAGGAGAAGAACCGAAAAGTTTTCCGGATTACTCCCCCAAGAGAAGGGGTCGATCAGGTGGAGGACATGCATATTTCTAAGGCAAATATGCCCAAACCGTGCATGGCCTTTAACTGTGCTGCGTGCAAGCTTCGGGTAATTGCAAATTAGTATTGGAGGTACACAGTCATACACCTAACACAAATTACAGATTAAATTATTTATAAATTTTTGTCATGAAATTATAAAATATTTTAACTTTTGTACCTCACTTATAAAAAGTAATTTGGTCAACAAGTTTCCCATTCCACTTTATTTAATTATGATGGAGTTTATTTTTATCATAAGTGGGTATTATACATAATACATAAATTCTACGAAATTGATTCTTTCTATTATTATATATAAATCATACAGTTTGTCTACACAGATCACTTCAAGCAAACCCGAGATATTTTAAAGCTATTGTCCCGTCTATTGTCTCTTAACATTTTTTTTTTTTACTTGTGACGGTGCCATTCACTTTAACAAACGCTTTACTATCCCTATTGCGTGAAGTTTTATTTTGAAAAACTTTTCAGTGTATTAGCCACGTAGTCTAAGTTTTCTTTATTAAATTTGGTGTTATTTAATTAACAGGTTTTTTATTGTTGTTCAATGAATTACTCTAAATACAAAACAGTTAAAAAAGAGGAAGCTGTGAAAAATGAATATTTTTTAGCTTTAATTTATTGAACTCTTAATGAAAAAAAATTTTGTGCATTGGCTCTATTCCTTCAATTAACGTGAATAAAACTGTTAATTCCATTGATTTTCTATGTACAAGAGAGTGTTCTCTTGAATATATATATTATATATATATATATATAATATATATATATATATATTATATATATTATAATATATATATTATATTATATATATATATAATATAATATATATTATATATCATTAATAATAATATGATATATACAATTTAGTTGATAAGCCTGGTGGAAAGAGGCAAAAACCTACAGATACCCATTAAAATAGGGTGAACGAAAGCACACGAGAAATTAAAATTGAAACATATATACTTCACACCAAGCCATGAAAAGTGTGTAAGTCAAAAATATAAGAAAAAATAGTTGTCTTGCCTATAGGACCACAGAAGAATGTGCGCAGCATTTAAGTCTTGGGACGAACTTGAAACCTGCAAGTAAGTATGCACGATATATTCCAGTATTCAAGTAAAACTATCAAAATTTCTACATTGGCAAAAGCGTTAGTATGATTATGAGGAGAGTTGGTTATATTTTAAGTGCTAGAAAGAGTTTAGAGGACATTGAGAGGACATAGACTAGTTCTTTACCTTAATGCTGTAGTTACAGAATGGGTCTTATTCCAAGAAAGATCATATATTAAGAAACCGAGTAAAACATAGTAGTAAAGGATTGTTTGAGTTGTTGATGTGTGAAAATTGTTTGGAAGTTTACATCTAGTATATAAATAAAAGAATCGAAATTTTGAACGATAGCAATCATGTTTTCCCTTCTTTAGTTAGAAATACGAGAAAGATGAGAGTTTATTTGCTACTCATTCAAATCATCCACGTAGCTGTTAGGAAGGTTCTTTACTAATATGATAAGTAATGAAAGTCATCGGCATAGGAGTTATAGATAGATGTACTGATAAAATGTCCTTAATAAACTCTTGAGAGTAGAATAGGGCAGAATCATAAGGTGTCCCTCTATAGAGATAGGTTGCAAAGAGAAGAATACGTAGTGAAAGAGAAAAATTCTGAAATTAAAGCTTTGTACCATACTGAATCGAAACCTTTTAATATGTTGAACACCGCAGCAAAAGATTTACTGAAATACCGAAGGGAAGAGGAGCAAATTCCAGAGAGAAACGAAAGCTTTCCAGTTGTGTGTTCCTTACCGTAGCCATACTAGTGATAGAGATAAAATTTGAATGATTAAAATGTTTCCAAATCTTCTGTTCTGGTTTGGGATTGGTTCAAAAACTTTGGAAATCTGAAAGGTTAGAGAAATGGGACGATAATAGGTTTAGAGATATTTTTTTAAAACATTTTATTTCTACAAGCTGAATGAAAGCACCCTTCCATCAGTAAGGGTTGTAAACTTAATAGACAAAGACGAAACAGTTTACTAAAGCATAAATTAGTTGGAAGGTGTTGAGAAGGGGAAACGATACCGAACCTGTCTAAAGTGGAATTATTGGCAAGTTTGAGCGAGAGTTCGGATTCAGCAGAAGGTAAGACAACTGCGGGATTGTCAGAAGGGAAAATGAGCGAATAGTTAGTTGACATTTTTTTGTTTAAAATAAGTGCCAAAAAAAAAAAATTGGAAAAACTATAAACATAATATTGTATTTTCTGAAAACCTTTGGTGACAAATATTTTTTACCAATTTCTTGATGAAATTCTTGCAGAGCGAATTTGTTATCATATGTGCGAGTAGAAGGGCTGTATCAATATTTAATGGCTGATCTTTACATGAACGGCAGGGCAGTTCTACAGGAAAGCTGTTGGCTGTGATTAACATAAAAATTATCAGAAAGAATATTTCATTTAAATACTATAGAATTCGTTATATTTTGAAGTTCACATAGTCTAATAAATTTATTATAGTCTATAGAGGGCTATGTCTAGGAGATAAACACCAGGTATATATTTATTTAGTCAGATTCAAAAGTGAGTCAAGGCCATAAGATCGAGAATTTTGAAGATTCTAAATCAGTATCACGTGAACAAAAAAGTCGAACGCATATACACATTATTCACTTTTGGATGAAAATTGAGATTTGAGACAGGAAGAAGGAATAACTTATAGTTTGCATGAAAAGCGTTGAGGAATCTAGGTTTGGTTATAAAGGTGGCTTTCTAGGAATAGAAATCAGATAGAGACTAAATGGCCCACAATTTAATGAAGTAAAGAAAAAAAAGGCTGCATCAGATAGTCTTCTCAAAATCACAGCCATTGCCGGATTATGCTTTCAAATTTAACCCACAATTTAGTTCTGTAAACCGTTTATATCCTTCAGAGTAGCTTTTCAGTTTAAAATTTGAACAACCATTTTGCCAGTTAAATGATAAAGCATTATAGTTTACCTTTTAAACTTAAACATAAGTAATAAATAGCAGTTTTTACGTTGCATAAAAGGATTAACGTGCCAAAGTTCATGAAAAGCCGGCAAGTCTACTCAACTTTTAAAGAGGAAATTCGTGCACGTGCTGATTTTCCGTATTTGGTATACAGGAAAGGAAGAAGGTTCGTAAGACCAGAATATCACCACGTCTTTTTTTACCGAACAAGAAGGCAATACAGGACCATGTTAATTTAATTACCAATACCTAAATAATTATATATATTATAATTTAATTACCAATACCTATAATATATATATATATTATATATATAATATATATATATATATATATATATATATATATATATATATATATATATATATATATATATATATACGCATGATGCAAGGAATTAAAAGTGCACTGTTACAATGTTGTTTGGTAAATTTATTACCAAGCGTTAAAAACCATAATAATCGTTGTCATTAGTTCTATGTTTGTCGTTTCCTTGCTTTTTTAAAGAAATAACGAGAAAATTATTTCTTTTTCTTTTGTTCTTGAACACAAAAATATACAAACATGAAAGGAGGAATTAGTTTCATAGAGGAATTACTTTTTATGTACAATATTAACAACATAATTGCATTTGTTATACTTCCGCCAGCGTCTTATGGGAGATGATGACACTGAACTGCTTGGCAGAGATCCTAACTTAATTAAGTGCTCAGACAACTACCAAGATGACATCGACTGCAGAAACACTAAGAACATTTTACAGATGTTTAAGAAAATGGAAATGGGTGAAGATGAGGAGGAAGAAGAAGGTAAGTGCAGAAAAAGATTTTGCATTTGCACATACGGTATAAATAATAAACATCAAATTATTATCTTAAACATTATGAGCCGTTTGTTATCAAACACTTTTATATTGATGAAAATTTTTCTTTTTCGGTATTGCATGAAGGTTTGTAACCAAATTATTTGAGCAATTAATTGTAATAAATTAATTTGAGTAATTCCTATTTTATTTTTTACACAAATTTAGATGAAGTAAATAGTCGTGTGTTTGTTTTTTTTAAAGAATTTATATTAAATAAACTTTCTTCGCAATTTCAATATCATCAATTCTGTTATAAAAATCGTGGAATTTGTTCTATAAAACCTTAGCTAGTGTTGCTTAAATAAAACTAGTACTTTTTTCCACATTACCAGAAGGACCTAAACCTTTAAAACGTTTCACTCCACCCCCTGGTGAAGAAAATGAAAATGACGAATCGGATGAAGAGTATTCCGACGAGGAATATTCTGACGAAGAGGAGGAAGAAGAAGACGAGAGTGACCATGCTTCTAAAGTCAGAGATGAACTCTTACAAATGGTAAGAATTTCTTTAGCTTCGATTTTTTAATTAAATCACTGTGATTCTTCAAATATTTCTCCTCCTCATTAATCTTAATATTTAAAATATACAAATTAGAAATTAATTTCTAGTATAATATTTATTTAAAGAAGTAAATATCAGGCCATTAATAATTTTTTCCTTTCTTCAAAACTTTGATTCCTGAATCAGCTGGTAAGGGTAACTATACCACAGTTGAAATTTTGTTTTATCTCCATTGTTTTTAGTTCTTAAAATACTTTATTTTCGTTCATAATTAAGAATTGATAAATTATTATTTTTATTTTCAGTGTTATAATTATGTTGTAACTATATATAATAAATATTAATATATAGTATATATATATATATATATTATATATATATTATATATATATATATAATATATATATATATTATATATTATATACCTATATATAATATATAAATAATATAATATATTATAAATATATATATATATATATATACAGTAATTCTATAAAAAAATGACGGGTAATTTATTTATTTTTTATTTGATTTATTTTAAATATTTGTATGATTTTTCGTCTTGCCCGTTCTTCTTCCTTCACATCCCTTTTGTTTTTTCACTTTAACTTTGTTTTTGTGCCTTTCACATCACGTCTAATTTCGCTCTAAAATCGTTTCAATATTTTGCTTCATATTTCCACAATTATTTGCTATACTATTTAATTTTAAATATTTCGCTTAATGTCTTTTTTTTTTTACATGATCTAATGGGACCGAATTGAAATTTACTATTTTTGTATTTTACTCTTTATTATATTGTGGTGTGATATTTACTTATAATGAACGTGTTATCTTTCAATATTATTTGCTTGGCGAATATTCATCAATATTTATTATCCTGCCTTTGGCCGCGATTGTCTTTGAAATTGAACGCTAAACCCCTTCTCAGAGTGCACGCAAAGCCGCCAGTTTGAGAGCCAAGTTCGAGCGATGGGAAGCAGAGGTTGAAAGAAAGAATGACATCAACAAAGAGAAAGAAGAACAACTTGAAGAAGAATGCATGCCATCCCTCGACACCGCCAAAAATCTTAAAGCCATGTTCGAACATAAGGCCATTGAAGTTACACCATGCCTCAAACCTATTAAAACAAAAAAGTTAACACTCTATTATGTATATTCTTTAGCATTCATTTTAACTATTTGCACGAGCATTAGCATTGGCATGCATTATTATATCATCATCAGCATCCTATGACTATATTATTATATGATATTCATTATTATTTTGATTCTTCAATTTTTATATTTAGATTAATTTTTTTCATTTCTATTTTATATTTTATTAATTATTTATTATATTATATTATTTAGAAATCTACTCAGCTTTTGTGTTTAATATAAGTTTTTTACTTTTAGCTTGTCCAAATTCACGAAATTTTTTCCTTAATTTCCATTTAAAAATATTAATACATATTCTAAACAATTTTTCACAGAAAGTCTTGAAGTATATTTATATTTATTAGTTCCTGCCCGCGTTCATCCCGTAACCTCGCGACATCTTACAGAGTCGATTCTACAAATGACATGAATTATCTTTACACAGACAAATTAAGATTATAAATTAATTTAAAATTTGTTAAGCAGCATTCTTATTTACAAGTTAATCTAAGTGACAGTACATTAAACTTGATGGTGACGTCTGGTTTGTGAAATCTTATATGTAATAAGCTCAGCTATTTATTAGTCTGCCTTCGCAGAGAGTTGTAAAATTTTAATTGACTTTAGTCTATACAGTACATTTAGTCGTCTTGTGATGCTCGTGAATCAAAGGTCATATATTTTACTGGGTTTTAATCTATTTAGTCGTGTAACCAACATTACGTCGACGTACAGTCAGACTCGTGACATGCGAATTGGTACACGATGGTGATTAACTGAAATGATATCCTTAGCAGAGAAGCAGGAAGAACAGTTTTCTTTCATTGTGTATAGTTTAACTTGATTTTGAGTTGCTTTGTTTGATTTAAATGTGGGGGTATTAAATAATTCCGCTTAGGCATTTTTTCCTCTTTATCGAATCTTTTGCATTTAATAATTTCTAAAATATAAAGTTACTGCTTCAAGAGAATATGTCTGTCTTTTCATTTTATATTGTTTTTGAATTTATTATTATTTTGTTAAATTTAACGGGTGGTTACAGTTGATCAGTTCTGTTTAATTTTTTTAACTTCAATCGAAAAATGCCAATCGGACACAAATTTATAGTTTATATATGATGTTATACCGGAATATCAATTCTTAATATATCTTCTGGAAATAGTATCTTGTAATTAAGGTAAGAGACCATTATTAGTTTCTTTGACATGTATCCTGTTTCGAGTGCTAAGTTTAAGTTCTAGTTTACCTAAGTTTAATTATTAGATTGAACAAATGTGCTTATTAAGTGAGGACGTATTATTAGACTGTGTAATTTACTGAGTAACCAGAACACACATCAAATCACGGAACGCAGGGTGGTTCTTTTCAGATTCCTTGTGATTCTTGGTAGTCCTAGATGATATACTATCATTGTAAATAAGCCAGTTCATTTCTTCTTTCTTTCTTTATCTTCCTTTATTTTGCCAAGAATGGGAGTAAGGTGTGTAAGAAGCATCGGAAAAGAAAGCAGTAGAAGAATATGCATAAGTTCGAAAAGAAAGCCCCGCCCTTACCGCCCCCCTCAGTACCATTAATTTGCGAGAACTCGTCGCAGCAGAAAATCCACCCTACCGCTCATGGACAGCGATGACCCTCACTATTAGTAGATCGTCCAGACCTGTAAGGTTCATCCCTGGCCCAGGTGGGCCACAACCATACCCCCTCCACAATCCCCCGCCATTCACTCCTGTTATACACCTTTCATCTCGCCTCTACCAAACACATTTCTCTCCTTCAGACATCGTTTACGACCCGATCCACTTTCTCTTCGGTCCCCCAGCCGGTCGGTTCCCAACTCTCTCCACTATACATCCGCGTAACCAAGCCATCTATCATTCATCCTTCCCCATGACCAAAACCATCTCAACAATACTTTCATTTATTCTCTCATTACCCCTTTCTCACACACACAATCTCTCTTTCTCCATTCCTATTTATTAATTCTTCTCAACACCTAGATTGCCCCGAAATATAGTTCCATATGAACAATTGGAACTTATTAGATATATTTACTTCTTATATCCAGACCAGATTGCAATTTTGAGTGATTTTTTGATTTTAAAAAAAACAATTTGTGATTTTTTGGCATTATTCTTTAATTTTGACGTTTTTGAGATCGTTAACGTCACGTGAATATAAATTTGCAAATAAAATTATATATCGCTGACGTTACGATCGAAAAAATAGAAGAAATAAAAAATCAAAAATCACCATATGTCGTTTAAAAAAAATCAAAAAAACAGCAAAATGCTCAATTCCCTTTCCAGGACCATGTCTCACTACATACAATACACTGGTAACAACAAACCCTCATGTAGAACCTTAGCGCACTCAAGACTTAGTCCCTCTTAACCATCACCAAACGATTTAATTGCACCAGCACCTCCTTGCATTACAACTTTCTACTACGACTCTGCATTCATCCTTTCCCCCTTCTCATCCAAAACACATACCCTAAATATTTAAACTCAGACACATTGCAGTTGCTCACCTCTAACATAACTTCACACTAGGACTGTCCTCACTCAAAACCATAACCTTACTCTGATCTACGTTTATTTTCAAAACCCCTTCCTTTTACATACCCTAGCCAAATCTCCTACCAATCCTTCTCAACTCTCTCAGATCCACACAGAAACCAAAACAATCCACACCGCATTGGTGGCCATCATCGCCCCCAATGCCCAAGCACTCCAAAATTCTAACACCATTTCCTGCCTCCCCACCTCGAATCTTTCATAACCCCATTTATTTTTATGTGTTTCTTTGTTTATTATTTATATTTTTGTCCATATTAATATCATTGTTATATTATTTTATTTTATTCATCATGCTTGTAGAGCCAAGGCAATTTGTCTTTCGTCATCAAGCGTTTGTGAGTTTTAGACATAGCTAGTCTTATTCATATAATTGCTTACTGCCTCCGCCTTCTTCTGTCTTTTGATAACTATTTCCGTGGATTCATTTTTGAAGTGTTTAATGAAAGAGTGTCTTCATTAGAAATATTTTTGTAATTTCTAATCTTCCAGAAACGGAATGACAGATGGTTTCCGTGATGCCTTTACATTCACTTATCGCAAAATATCTTTAATTTTTCCTGATTTTTCCCACATTTTTTCGCTGATTTTTTCCACTTCAAATATATTTGTCATTTTGCTACAGTTAGTTTTTAAACCAAAGTTTAGACCTTTGTTGAGCAAGTTATTTATTTTTTCTTAATCAGATAAGTTATAGATAAAAGATTTATCATCTTTGAGTATGAATTCGTTATTGTATAAGCACTGCAATTTGGAGATGTCTAAATTTGATGTCATTATTTATTTCGTGAAGTTCACTGTAAAAAAAGATGATTGAGGAATAAAATTTGAAATTATTCAATGATCTAAAATAAATGAACAATTTCTACTTTTTTCCTCAATCATATTTCTTTACCGTGAACTAAGCGAATTAAATAATGACATAAAATTTAGACACATCTAGATCCCAATTGCAGTGCTTATACAATAGCGAATTCATACTCAAAGAAGAAAAATCTTTCATCGGTAACTTATCTGATTATGAACTAAATCATAATGAAAATAACTTGCTCAACAAAGGTCTAAACTTTGGTTTAAAAACTAAATTTCGTGAAGTTCACTGTACAAGCCAAAGTGGAAAGTGGGATAAAATCACTACATGAGACACTCTTTGAAATTGAATGGTAGATATTTCAACAAGGTTCAGCACCGGCAATAAAGCAAGGTCTACTCAAGCTTGGCTCTGGGACAATGTTGAAATTTTCAGAAAATTTTCATCTTTCAAAACAAACCACATTTTCAATATTAACTAATTTTTCATTGTAATCATAATGACAAAATAAATGCTTTCAATTAAATGTGCAAAATTTTAACAGCCTTTTCACGTTAATTAATATACTTTATTCGTAAATTTAACCTTTTACATCCCTTCCAACATGTCTCTAACACATTATTTGGTTCAATATTAACTAGAGCATCGGAATTTTCCCCACTCACTGGGACACTTAAATTGTTTGATGCACTGAATTGAGCGCACAAAGTACCGCAACGCACGCACCGGGTGCGTTGGTCAATTCTAAGACCAGATATGATCTAAACTCACAAACATCTCTGAGTAACCAACGGTTTTTCCTTAGTCATCAACATTTACTACTCCACTAAAATTAAATAATAGCACAAATGAAGATCGGGAACAAAATATATCTAATTAAAATTAAAACTGTTTCATGAAGATATATCTAAGACTAATACGTTTTGAATGGAGTCATTTGCATTCCTGCTACGCTGCTGTTACGTCCTTTAACACAAAGACTCCTTAAGATAACAAATTTATTTTAAGAGGATAAGTTAAAGGCTTACAACTCAAAACGCTTGCTTTTCTTTTGAATCCTTATTTACGAACGACCCCGTTGCAGAAACTATAAATATTATAATTAAACATGTTTACCATTCCAATAATCCCCTCCTCACGAAATATCCGAAAACCACATGAGAAACCTGTTATTAATGTGCTGCACAGAAACTCCTTTCAAATTTTTCAAGATAGTTTCCAATTGCAAAAAGGATGGTATTGACATAGTTTCACCTCTGTGGCCCTACATTCGCTGACTTTTACATGTCGGAATTGGAAAATGGAATTTTGAAGAAAATAACACAATTAGTTCAGTCTTCAATGTAAGATACCTTGATAACAACCTTTACTATATTTAGGAACCACACTTACATTCTTCAGTTTAGCAACAGCTTACAAAATCTTTCCTGCCTCAAATTCACCTCTGAATAATCTCTAAATAATATTAATAACTTTTTGGATATTAAAATCAAAATTAATGATGATGGAACCCTTTCTACAGGCTTACATGTCAAGCCAACTGATAATGGTCTATACCTTAATTACAGCTCCTACTCTCCAGAAGTACATAAGAATTCAATTGCTTATAAATTGTGCTCTGATTGGGAATCGTTTGATGCTGAAGTTAAAAGAATCAAACAGAACTTGATCAACTGTAACCACCGTTTAAATTTTACAAAAAAAATAATAATAAACAAAACCAACAACAAACTTTATAAGAAACTGGACAATACGGACAACATCTCTGAAAGCATTAACTTTTATTTTAAAACATCAAACTCCAATGACTTCGATAAAGAGGAAAAATGGCTACGCGAAATTATTAAAGCCTACTTTAAATCAACAATCAACTCAAAAAATCACAGATACCCTTCAGTTAATCACCATGTCATGTACCAATTCGCATGTTCAGAGTCTGGCTGTACGTCGGCGTATATTGGTTACATGACTAATAGTTTAACAGATAGAGCATACCAGCATCGCTTAAACCCAGTGAAACATATGAACATTTATTCACCGAGCATACCAAGACAAAGTACCTGATATTTTACACTCTTCATGCGAGTGCAAAAACTAAAAATAGCAGAAGCTTATTAAATAAGATATCACAAAAAAGACATTAACATCAAGTTTTATGTAATGTCCCTTAGATTAAATATAATATGAAATGCTACTAAAAAAAAAATCCTATTTTATAATCTTAATTTTTTGTCTAAAATAAATTTCATTGTGTGTGTGTGATCGAAACTCTGAGATTGTCCGAAAGTTTACAGAGCGAAACTGGTCAGGACTAATAAATATAAACATGCTTCATGCTTTCTTGTAAATTATTTTCTAGAAATGAGTATTGAGAAAAAATTAAATATAAATTAGAAATATTTCGTGAATTGGATAAGTAAAAATTATCTTAGCAACAAAAGTGGACGTACCAATTCAGATATCTATTATTATTATTATGTATTATCATTATCTCATATTATTATTATTATTATTATTATATTATATGATTATTATTATATTCTTATTTATTAATATTATTATTTATATTTTTATTATTATTATTATATAATTTTATTATTTTCATTATTATTATTATTAATATATATTATATATTATTATTATTATTATTATTATTTTATTACTATTATTCTTATTATTATTATGATTATTATGATATTATTATATTATTATATTATATATTTAATTTTATTATTAAATTTCTTGATTTTCTGTGAGAAATATGAGACATATGTTTGAGTTGAGAAATTTTTGCGTCTCTAGTTTTTCAAAGAAGGATTTGAGTTAGATTTTCTCTTTAGTATGGAATTTATACTTTTTTTAACATTCTTACTAGTCGACTTAAAATAAATATATATATATTAATTATTATAATATATAATATATATACTATTATATATATTAGTATATATATATATAATAATATATATTTATATATACATATATAATATATATATATATACTATATATATATACTTTATTAAACCAGAGGAGGGCAATAAAAATTTAAGCGTTTGTTAAAGTTGACCAAAACTATGAAATTGCATTTTATAATCTAAATTATAAAACAGAAAAAGGATTATTTTTTGTTTTTACCCTTTCATTTGATTTTTCAAATATAATTTATATATAACAAAAAATTAAAAAAGACATTGAGGACCTTAAGCATTTTGCCGTCAACATTTTCACTTTTCTAGATGGAATATAAATGGATTCCGACGAATTACTTATTTTACATTAGAAAATATTAGTTATAAAATTGTGAGCTTTAAAAAATGTTAATAACGCTGTTCTTATATAATATAATATATATATTAATATATAATATATAATGATATATATATATTATATATATATATAGTAATATATCATATACTAATATATCATATTGAAATGAAAAATATATAATATTTAATACCTTTTACCCTTTTCATAAAATTAAACTTAAGATAAGATTTTCCTGTTTCGTTTTACTCTTTTTATAATTATTTGCAGAAGGAGGAAGGTGAAAGTTTTAAGACAAACTCAATTTTTGACCATATATTTAAAACACCGTAATTTCCGACATTAAAATCCATAAATCCATTATAAGCTGTTTACTACAACTAAAATAACCACAACGTATGAAAAGAAACGCAATTCCTGAAACATATAACCTTTTCTAAAATAAAACAACAACAATATTAAAATTATTCTCCTGTTTCCTGTAGTTTCCAACCTTTCTAAAAATAAACAAGTAAAATTTTAAAAGCTTAAACTATCTTTACCTGATTTCTGACCTTAGACAATAACACCAACAGGTAAACCTATAAAATACTCTATCCCGTACTTTCAAACTCCTTGTCGCAAATGTTTACTGTTTCCTCTGTTTTAATTGATTCCCCCCGAAGACCTGGCTCAACTTCAACCCTGTTGGACCTTTATTACGCCTCCGTCAAGCAATACGGCACAGCCTCTGATTTGGTTCCTGTTTGAACACAAAATCCTCGGATGTTGAATCCTGTTTGATGAAATACTGTCTCACCACGGAACAGTGATTTTCATAGTAGAAGAATACTTTCACTGATTTGCAAAACCACTGATTTATTTCCATGGCAGGAACTACTTCTCACTGATTTGTAAAAAACATTGAGTTTTCCTGTTACATCGCAATCCTTCTCACTTTCTGTCATTACGCTCCAAAGGTCATCCCCGTTGTTATATACGGGATTCTAAATTACTCCACTTTGATTCTATTCCTCCGTTAGGCTAACCTTACTTGACTTCTTCCCTTTCTTAATTTATTCTGGATTAATAAATAACCTTTCAGTTCCTCGTTCTGTGTGCTGTTCCGAATAAATAATGCCTCATTTCCAATTTTGAATCCATATAAACTTTTCTTCCATAAGTTGGTTCCATTCGTTAACAAATACTATATTATATATATATTATATTATATATATACATATAATATAATATTATTTATATATAATATACTATATATATACATATATATATAATTAATATATATATATAGCTATATATATATAGTAATGATAATATTATATATTTAAAAACTATTTAAATTATATATTTTATATTATAAATATATATATATATATTATAATATATATATATATATATTATATATAATATATAATATTATATAATAATATATATAATATATCAATATTATATAATATATATTATATATAAATATAGTATAATATAGTATATATATATATAATATTATTATTATGATATATATATATATATATATATAATATATATATATATATATATATATATATATTATATATCGCAGGGCAGGGTTATTTTAGCTATATAGTATAAATATGAATTTGGCATTTTATATATATATTTTATTTTTTGATCCGGGGTGGGGCCTTCGGCCCCCCGTCTCCTGCTTACGCAGGATGCCCTTCTCGCTTCTCTCGAGGGTCCGGGTTGCAAAATTGTTTAATAATAATTATAATTTATAATAATGAAATAATATATAATAATTAAGATAAAAAAAGAATAAAAAACAAAAGAAATTAGGAAAAATAAAATCATTTAATAATGATATAATCAATAATAATAATAATAATAATAATAATAATAATAATAATAATAATAATAATAATAATAATAATAATAATAATAATAATAATAATAATAAAAAATATAATTAATAATAATAATAATAATAATGATAATAATAAATAATGAATATAATATTAATAATATATTCATAGTAATATAATAAATAATAATAATTAATATAATAATTAATTAATAATTATAATAATATCATAATTTTAATAATAATACATGAATAATTAATAATCAATAATAAAGAGCTTACAAAAAATAGTCAACGAAAAACAAAATATTTAAACCAAAATAAACAGGAACACGGTAAAATATTTTCTATTAAAGCTTCCCCACATTTTTAAATTTAATTCTTAACATCGTTCGAAAGTATTAATATAATAATAGACAGAAATGCAAATGTAGCACGCGACATTCTAAAGAAGTCGAACATTGCACATATATATATTGATTTTTGGCTTCACACCTAGCTTATAAATGAGTAAGCTTGGGCAAATTTAGTTCAGTTTAATATTGAATGTATCTACGTAAGTTTCGTTGAGTGAATTGTAGCGCTTTATGACACTGTTTTTTTTTTTTTTTTTTTTTTTTTTTTTAAAATAACGAAATAAATTTGTATGCCCCCTCTGAACGGCAGACCTCCCGCGGACTACCGCGGGCTTCCGGAAACACCGGTGCCTAAAAATTAAAGTTAATTCTTCTTTTTTTTTCGTAAACAATAAAGAAGCAATCTTAAACGTCAGGTAATAATTCTGGATAGCCATTACCAAACACATACGATATAATTTTGATTATTGCCCCCTTGCGTTTAATAAAGGAGCATCTCACTAATACTATATCATATATATATACTATTATATAGTTATATATCTTATATATATATAATTAATATTATATATAGATATAATAGATTTAATATATATATATATATATATATATATATATATATAGAGAGAAGAGAGAGAAGGAGAGAGAGAGAGAGAGATCAGAGAGAGAGAGAGAGGGGAGACCGCAGAGAAAGTGGATTGAGTCAGTAAAGGTGTAATGCCTGGAGGAGAAAATGGTGAGTTTTGCGGCCGACAAGAAATTGCATGGCGAGGTTTGTGAGGGTTATGGTTGTGTCCAGCCTGATGGGCCAGGATGAACCCTACATTTTGACGAGATGCGCATAGTGAGGGTTCGTCGCGGTCCCGTCAAGCTCTAGGGTTGGATTTTTCTCGGCTGCGACGAAGTTCTCACTAATAGTTAGGGCTGGGCTTATTTTTCGACTTGTGTCATTTTCTGTCTTGCCATTTTTGTTTCGGTGTAATGTCAACCCACCTTACCCCCAGTCATTGGGGAAAGAAGGTGGGTGATACCTGATTACTATATAGTATATATATATATATATTATATTATATATCATATATATATTATATATTTAATATAATTATACTATATTATTATATATATAGTATATACTATAATCAAATCCTTGAAACTCCTGTGAAGGTCTCTCATGACTTTCCTCGATTTAAAGACGGGTCAAATCGATAATCAAGTCCGTTTGGAAAGAGTTTTGATAATTCTTAATCTATAAATTAACAAGTATGTAGTTTAATAATTCAGGTTTACGTCTAACAGTATAACGCTTTTGAGCGATCTATATTACTATATATATATTTTATATATATATTTATATAGTATATATATATATATATTATAATATATATATTATATATATATATATTATTATATATTATATATGTATATATACTATATATATATTATAGTATTATATATATATATAATATTAGTATAATATAATATTATATATATATATATATATACAATACATATATATATATATATATCTTATATATGATATATATATATATATAGTATATTAGTAATATATAGTATATATATATTAAATTATAATTTAAATAATATATATATATATTATTTATTATAATATATTATATATTAATATATATATATATATTTATATATATTATTATAGTATATATATATAAGATATTATAATATTATATATATGATATATTCTTTTATATATATATATAATGTATTATATAATATATAATATATATATATATATATATATAATATATGATATTAATACTATTATATATATATATATAATATATATATTACACATATTTTATATATATATATATATTATATATATATATATATAATATTTATCTATATATATAATATATATAATTATATATAATGATATATATCTATATAGTATATATATATATATAATATATAGAGTATACTATATATAATATATATATATATATATCTATAAATAATATATATATTATATATATATATATATAATTATATAGTATATAATATATTTTTAATATTATGTATTATATATTATATATATATTATATATATATATATATATATACTAATATATATATATAATATTATATATATATATAAATATATAGATTTAAATTATATACTATTTATATATTAATTATATATATATATATATTATAGATATATGATGTAGTTATATTATTATATATTATATGTATAATTATATATATAGTAATATATATATATATTATATAAATATATATTATAATAATATATAATATAATATATATATATATATATATATATATATATATATACTATAATATATAATATATATATATTATTATATATAAATATATATATAATATATATTACTTCATTCTTTAAATATTTCTACTCAAGATCAATTCTTGAGAAAAGGCGTTTCATTATTTAAGTCTCTAGGCATTGGCCTAGAAACTGCAAATGGTTCGAAAGTTTCAATGTTTGATTATATTTGCATTTTTCATTGCTAGTGTTGAATTCCATGAGAAGTGAGTGAAATAGATTTTCTTTTTTATTTCTGATTTAAATCTTGCGTATACAACGCACTGAATTATACTTTTAATATTATATGTAATTATATAATATATATATATATATATATTTAATATATATATATAGTATATTTATATATATATATATATAGTAATTGAGTATAATATACTTGTTATATGTGTGGTGTGGTGTGGGTCGTGTGTGTGTTGGTGGGTATTTATCGGTCGTGTGTGATTCGGGCTATTACGAGAGTTGACGCATCGTGAGAACTAGAGGTGAGTCGGAAAAAAAGTCCATTTAGAAGAACAGATTCAGAGAATATGGAAATCTTAAAGGCTTATACTGGAGAGAGAAAATAAATATGAGATAAACTATTAAAATACTTTTAGGTAATTAACAGTTCTAGAGAAGAGAGTTACAGTAGGGTTTAAAGTTTCTTGTAACTAGTAGAAATAATATTAATGAATCTGAATTTCAAAATTTTTAAGTATTTGTTTTTAAATTTATTATCATTTAAAATCTAAGATGGAGGAGCAACATTTTTTTCTACTACCCCATTTCTTTTAATATTTTAAATAAAATTAAAATTAAAAAAAATAAAGAGAAACTTGAAACCCCCATGTACTAGAAAAAAGTGAAAGCGCGTTAGCTAGTTTTCAAGTCATTAGAGAAACTATCTTAATTCTCTTCACCCAATGCAAAGGGTTGAAAACCTTTCTATCATATCCGTTTCTTTTCGTGAATGGTGAGGATAAGTTTGAAAACTTATCAGCCACTAACACACCACCCTGCAGTTATGCGGGATACGGTGTTCTGTATAAATAAATAAATAAATAAATACAATAAATAAATAAATAAATAAATAACATAAATATGATATAGTATATTATATATATATTATATATATATATATTATACTATATTATATATTTTAATATTATATATAATATATATATTATATTATATTATATTTATATATATATTATATAGTATGATATATTATTAATATATTATATATATAATATATATTATTATTATTAATATACTATATATATATATATATATAATTAATATATATATATTTTTATAATATTAATTATGATTTATAGAATAATATATTATATAATATTTATATATATTATATAGTATATAAAATATATATATTATATATAATATATATATAATATATAGATATATACATTATTATTATATTTGTTATATACATATAATATTATATATGATATATATATATAGTATATATAATATTATATATATATTATATATATTAATTATCATATATATATTATATATATTATATATATATATTAGTATATTAACCTAGGTTGTTTATGTTGATTTTATATGGAATTTGGCTGATAATGGCAATTTTTCAACTATTCGCGTTATAATAAAAAGTTTTATATGCATCTTATGTAAGGTTAGATGTAATTATTATTTTTAAGTATATAGCACTCATTTAATAAAAACTTGGTACAGTACGCATCTTTCACTTTTCATACATTACACATAAGCATACTATGATATATATATATAATATATTACATATAATATATATATATATATATAATATATATATATTATATATAGATAATATATATATAATATATATATATTATTATAATATATATTATATTATTATACTAACTAAATTAATTAAACATACGAGTGGGGGAAACAACTTCTATATAACACTCAAAATAGCAATTACATTTTTCAAGCTTTCGCATTGCGATTCGCCGATGCATCGCCAATGATCCTATAAAAATTCATAATAAACACCTAGGTAAAAATAAATAAAAAAAAACTAAATAAATCAAAACTACTTGCAATACTTCAGGCCTCTTATTATTCTATATATATATATTATAATATATATATATATTATATATATATGTATTAATATATATATATATATATATTATATTATTATATATTATAGTATATTATATATATATACAGTTATAATATTATTATTATTATAACAATGTTTCGTAAGTGAGATTATAAAGAGAAAATCGGATTTTAGATTAGATATATTTGAGGGATTTTAGAATTTTCTCAATTTTTTCCATTAATAAAAAGATTTTTAATATTTTGGTGCAAAAGTTTGAATTCATTAGGTCTATGATAATACGTATAATATTATATATATATATATTTAAATATATATATATATATATAATATATTAATATATATATATATATATATATAATATATATATTATATTATATATATATATATATATTAATATAATTTACTCGCGAGCAGAGCGCAGTAAAGTTTGTGTACACGCACCGCAAACACTTCTGGCGAAGCGGTCTGCATGCAGTACGGCAGACCTGCTCTCTCTACCCTGTGTGGTTTCTTTAGTTTAAGTTTTTCATTTAGGCTCAATAACTACCTAATGCATCAAATAAGTTTAACTACAGAAACAGGTTTTTCAAATTGAAATACAATCTCATTCTAATACAGATAGATAAAAGTATCTCATAAATCCACATTTTGAAACCACAGAAGCTTAGTTAAAAAATATATAATCCTCTTTTTTCTGATTTTTCCGTAGGATCAAAAGCATTTGCTCAGTTTTACCAAATCACAAGAGATTTAAATTTTTTATTGACCCCCGGTTTAATGAAAGATAATATATATATATTATATTATAATACTATATATATATATATATATATATATATATATATAGATACTATATATATATATATAATTATATATAACTATATATATTATATATATATATATATATATTTTATATATCTACATATATAATATATATTAATTATATATATATTATATATATAATATATTAGGTCATATATATATATAGTATTATATATAATATTATACTAGATTATATTATATAGTAATATACTATATATATAATATATACTATATTATATATATATAATATATATATATATCATATATAAACTATATATACATATTATATAATTTATATATAATACTAATATATATTAATATATATAATATATATTATATTATATAGTATATATAATATATATATAATAATTGATTATAATATATGATATTTGTAGTGTATCTCCAAACTTAGAAATATATTATAATATTAGTTACTATATATATCATATATATAGTATGATTATATATATATTTATATATATTATATATATAGTATTCAAAATGAAATGATGGAAATGAACATGGGAATGAAATGAAAGATGAAAATGAAATCGGTGGACAATGATCAGCAACGGGAGGCGAGATTGGTGATTAGATGGATTTGGCAAGCTGTGTAATAAAGCGTTTTATAGAGGGTATAGTTCCAAGGTATTGGAGGGAGCGGTATTAGTACCCTTATATTAGGGTAAGCGGGATAAGGGGGGAACTTTAGAAATTATAGGGGAATTAAGTTATATGAAGTATTGTTAGGGAAGGTATATTGGTAGGTTTTGGTCGAAAGAGTGCCGGTCGAGTGGACTAGAAGGACCTGATGGTGAAAGCAACAAGGGTGCGTTTGGAGTGGTAGAGGAATGTGTGGATCAAAATCTGTACATTCATTGAAACAAATGATTTGAGAAAATGAGGGAGAAGAAGAATAAATTGATTTACGGTTTATGGGATTATGCACAGGCGCTTATGATAGAGGTTAATAGGGAGGTTATGGCAAGTGTTAGTGCATATATCGGTGTCGGTGTTAGCGGCTTCTGAATGGAATCAAAAGATAGTGAAGCGACGATAGTGAGCGTGTGTAAGAATAAATGGGTCAATGTTGTGATGTGGGTTTAGGATTAACATCGATAGACAGGGTCTGTGTGTATAGTCTCCGTTGGTTAGTTTCAATATTTGTATCAGGATGGGGTCTATGACAAGAATTCGAGGTGGGGATGCAGGAAATGTGTTAGAATGGTGGAGAATGGAGATGAGGTTGCGAGTGGCTGCCCTACCTACTTATGGCGGAATGATTTTGGTTCTGTGAGTGGCGAATTGAGAAAGTTTGAGAGCAGTTTTAGATTTGGCAGGGTGTGTTAAAGGGGGGGTTTGAAAGTAACTGGAGTAAGGTTATGGTTATGACTTGTGAGTGAGGACACTCTTTCTCAGTGTGAAGTTATGTTAGATGGTGAGCAGCTGGAACAGAGTGGCGAGTTTTAATATATTAGGGTATATGCTTGGATGAGAAGGAATACGGGACGATGCAGAGGCAGTAGGAAGTGTGTGATGGCAGGAGCGTCGCTGGTGCAATTTAAAGTCGTAGAGATGAAGGTAAAGCGGAACTAAGTCTTGAGTGTGCTAGGGTTTTTACATATGAGGGTATGTTGTTTACTGTGTTATGTATAGTGTGAGACTATGGTCTGTGTGGAATAAGAATTATAGATCTAAAGTTCAATGTGTTCAGGTGGACAATCTTAGGGGTTGGCAGTGTGAGAAGAAGTGATAAAGAGAGGAATGAATATAATTGAGAGAGGGTGTGTGTGAAGAAAGGGAAAAAAGACGTAAATGAAAGTATTAGCATGGTTTGGTCATATGGAAAGAGATGAATGATAGTCGGTTGGTTAAGCGGATGGTATAGTGGCGAGTGTGTGGGAACCGACGGCTGGGAGACCGAAGTAAAGTGTGTGATGTCTTAGATAACTATTGAATGAGGATAATATGTAGTAGAGGCGAGAAGGAAAGGTGTATTTATACAGGATTAGATGGCGGGGATGGGGGATTGTGAGGGTGTGTTGGGGTCCCACCTGGCCAAGGAGATGAACCCTACTTTGACGACATGCCATTGGGAGGGGTCCATCGCTGTCCCAGGAAGCTTTAGGGTGGATTTTTCTGCTGCGATGGGTTCCCACTAAAACTAATAGGTACTGAGGGGGCGGTAAGGCTGGGCTTTTCTTTTCGACTTGTGTCATGTTTTCTACTGCTTTTTCTTTTACGAATGCCGTTCCGCAACGCATGCTTACCCATTCTTGGGGAGAATATAAGGAAGCATGAGAAGTAGAAAGAAGAGGTATATTCAAAACAATGTCAAATTCTGGGAAATATTTTAATTCATGTAATCTTTATTTTTTTTTTTAATTGGGAATAAAAAAAGGGATTAAGAGTAGAATCAATTTAAGAAAACAATAGTGTATACTTGTTCAACTGAATTTTTATTACTAAACTGTTCTTTTTACGTTAAACATCAGGAAGTTACCTGTTATTAAGCAAAAGAAGTTCAACATTTTATTATCAGAAATCACAAAACTTTCACTCACTAAACATTTCAAGTGTTTTATATTTATTATTGATTAATTATCTTTATTAATTATTATTATTATTCATTATTATTATTATTATTATTATTATTATATTATTATTTTATTTTATTATTATTATCATATTTTATTTATTATTATTTACTATTATTACATTACTATTAATATTATTTATAATTATTACTTATTATTATTATTATTATTTTATCATTATTATTAGTTATTATTAATTATTATTATTATTATTATTATTATTATATTATTATTATTATTATTTTATTATCAGTATGTATTATTATTATTATAATGAATATATTATTGATTTTTATTGATTATCTATTATTATTATTATTTTATATTTATGCTTATTATTAAAATTATTATTG
>JABUQX010123979.1:10000-24778 GCA_015478945.1 Trachelipus rathkii | reverse complement strand
TTATCAGGTGTTTTTGAGGTATGCTTCCTCTATTGAACAGAGAACCCATTTTTCGTTATGTCCCCGCACTTATAAATCACATAACTCCCACGTTATCTTATATGATAAAGCGTAGTAACAAGCTATTTATATTGTTATGATGTCGCTAAATTAAAAGAAATCTAAATTTGTTTCATAAGGATATGTATTTCATATTGTTAGAGATTTGATTTCAGATAAGTGTGGGTTGGGCTCTTCATGAGGGTAATTTTTAGGCAGGTGTTTTGAGGTATTTCTTTGCAAAACCGTGAAAGAAGGGACTCATTTCTCTTTAATGTGATAAAAGCGTAGGTCAAGCTATTTTAGTATAGTTCCTAACTTTGGTAGCTTATTAAGAAATCTTTTAAATTTGCTTTAATATGTATCCACATGTTAGATCGGGTTTCAGATAATGCTTATTTTCTTTGGGTCCTTAGGCTAATACGGGGGTCAGAGATGTTATGAGGTTATGGTCATGTTGTTGTTTTGCGACAACTCCGTAAATATTTACAATTTGATTGTAGTATAATGAGTAGTCAAGCTTATTTATATTGATTTTATGTGAGATAATATGAATCGAAATTTGTTTAACATGTATTCATATGAGCTGGGTTTTCAGATAATAAATTGGGCTCTAGGTAATTTAAGGCAGGTGTTTGAGTATCTCTTTTGCACAACGTAAATATTTACAATTGAAGTAGTGGTTAAGAGCGTAGGTCGAGCTATTTATTATTGTATTATATGTGTATAGCAAAGATAATCTAAATTTGTTTAATTGTATTTCATGTTAGAAATGGTTTCAGATAATATTTTGGGCTACTAGGTAATTTCGGCATGGTAGGTGTTTGCGAGGTAGGGTCTCCTTGGTGCGGGAGCACCGTAGTAGTAAATTTAAACGCATTTTTATGGTGTAGTCACAATAGCGTAGTCAACGCTGGTATTTATATTCGTCTTGGGATAATACGTTATCGTGTGTAAGTATGGCGAAAGAAATTAAATGTTTGCATATAAATATTCGTATTCATGTTAGTACCTCGGTTTCATGAATAATTTACTTGGGCTTTAGGTATATTTTGGCAGGTGTCCTGCCAGGTATCTCATAGTTGGCCTTTAACGCTAGTTTAAACCTCAATTTTCAAAATTTGCTGGTGTGATAGTGCGGTAGTAAGCTTTCATTTATATGTAGTTTGCTTGGTATATAGTAATGGAGATGCTAAATTCGGTGTTATTTGGTGTACTTAGTGTCGATCGGTTTAAGAATAATTATTTGGTGCTCCTAAGGTTATTCGGGTCGCAGGTGTTTGTGGTACAGTTCCTATGGACACCGCGCAAAATTTTAATATGACGACCATTTACTTTGTGCACTTAAGCGAGTAGTCAGCTTATTTTATTATTGTTATAAATATTTAGAATACGAAGAAAATTCTAAATTTGTTAATATATGTATTCATGTTAGATCGGTTCTACAGATAATAAATTTGGGTCCCAGTTAATATAAGGTAGGTGTTATAGAGATAATAATCATTTTATCTCAAACGTAAATTTATATAACATAGACTAATTTGATGTAGTAATAAAGCGTAGTCAAATTGCTAAATTTATATTGAATAATTTAAAATAGTTTATTGTACAACAAATATAAGATCTATTCAGTTAGAGAAATTATATTCTATTTGGCATTGATTTAATAATTTGTTTATGTAGAGCTAATAAGGGTTTTCGATAAAATGTTGGAGCCTCTCAGGTATGTAAATGCAGGTGTTTATAGTAGTATATTTGCATATACTAATAAAAATAAGTTTAATAAAATCTCACTAACCCCATTTACATTCACAGAATGCACAGGATCGTAGATCCAGTTTATTAATATATAGTAAAATTGTATATATATTATGATAATAAAGAAGAAATTAAAATTATTTGCTATATAATATGTAATTTATGTAGATAAATATATATATCTATTTATCAGAAAATATAAAAAAAATTTATTGCTTTACACCTAGGTTAATGTAATAGAGCCCACGGAGGATCAGTGTATTTGAAAGGTATCATTATTTTACTATTATCCTTTGGACACAATTTTACACGTAAATAATATTATTTACTAAATATTATGAAATGTAGTTGATAAAAGCGTATTCAAGCTTGGATTTATTTGTTTATTAAATGTGTAATATCAACACAGAAAATATATATATATAGGGATAGTGTTTATAAAATTATAAGATATTTGCATTAGTAAAATGTTTCAGATAATCATTTTGGTCTTATTAGTATTATAGAGCAGGTGATATTGAAGGTATTATATACATTTTTAGGATAACAGTAAATATTTATTACAATTTCTAATATATATATGCTAAAGCAAGTTATTAAGCTATTTTATTGTTATATACTTGTAATGAGCAAGAAACATATCTAAATTGTTAATAAATTGTATATAACTTCATATGTTGAAATTTGGTTTCACAGAATAAGAATATTAGCTCCTAGTATACATTATCTTCAATCGCTATGTTGAAGTATAAATTTTCTATCTTTGGCGCAATTCTCTACTTTATCTTTCGCTACAATATTTACATTTGATTAGCGATAAAGCGTAGTCAGCTTTTTCTATTGCTGATTTGAAATCTGTGGTCAGTTTTCTAGAATAGATCAAGGAATGCGAATATAAAAGTTTTATATTCAAAATTGTTTTAAATAATAGCATTAAAAATTTTATTGAGGCTCAGGGTAGGTTTAAGCCAAAGAGTGTATAATGGGCCGAGTATTTTACATACATAGTTGACAAATGCTCACCTTTTTTAATATTTAAGGCAGCTTTAATTACAATTTGTTTTATAATAATACAATAAGAAAAAATCTAAAATTTCTTTTGAAAGTCAATATATACAACATAACGTTATGGAAAAGCGTAGTTTTTTGTTAATAATTTGGGAGAGGTTAAGGCATTAGTTCGCCGGTCTGTACTCATGAGGAATTTTTAGTTAGAACATTAACATCACTGTCTAAAAAAATAGCAATATAACATAATTTATGGATTAAATAAGTAGCAAAAGCGATAGACAAAAATCTGCTTATTTATTATGTTTATAATAAATAGTGTTATCAGGTTTCTCAAAACTGAACAGAATTGTTGAAAAGTCATAATAATAGTTTAAAACATTAAATTTATAAAATTATATGTATTTTTAAATGTAAGATATAAAAAAATATTTTGGTTTAGTTAAAGAGAAATAAAAATAATAATTTAGAGGCGTTATATGGTTTAGAGGGATTTATATTTAAGTAAGAGCAGAATATAGTATTAGAGGTAATCTCTACTTTCTCAGAATCACGTAGAAAAAAATAATTATACCAAAATCATTTATATTTTTAAGATATTGATTAAAGAAGCGTAAGTCAAGCATATTTTATATATAGATTTAATCTTATTAGTGATATTAGAAGACAAGAAATATCATACATGTATAAATGTACCCAACCTTTGGGTATAATTTCCATTACACATATTTATTACAGATAATAATTATTGGTACTCTAGGTTCAATTTATCAGGCAGTAGTGTTTTTAAGGTATTATCTCATTTTACTAGCAAAAAAAAGGTAAAGAAATATCTAACTCTTTTTATGTAGATGAATTAAAACGTAGTCAAGCTTATTACTTTTAAATATTTATATCATATATTTAGTATAACATAGCAGAAAAAAATTAAATTTGATTAATATTCTAAATATGGTTTTCACATGTTACAAGATCTGGATTTACAATTTAAATATTTTAGGGATCTTAACAGAGTAATATTTTCGAATATACAGGTGTTTGGAGGTTACCTCATTATTTGAACACAACACGTAAAAAGGTGTTATATTAAAATTATAATGTATATAAAAGAGTAATTGTCAAGGTTATTATATAATTGTTTTATAAGATTGGTATAATAGCAAGGAAAAATATAAATTATGTATATATAATATGTATTACAATGTTAGATTATAACTGGTTATTCAGCTATATGATAATTTATGGTACTAATAGGTAATAAATTATAGGCAGTAAGGATTTGTTAAGGTATTTATCTTATTGCTTAAACAGTAAAAAAACTTTATTTGACATACATTTAAATGTAGTAGCTAAAGCGTGTATTTAAGGCTAATTTTATATATGTTATATGTATTATATGTCAAGGTATTTCCTTGTTATAAATAATTGTAATCAATAATTAGATATTCGGTTTCAGATAATAGATTGTTATGGGGGCTGCTCCAAAAATGTTAATTTAGGCTGACAAGGAGCAACTTGATCTTCTTGTGAGTATCTCACTTTGCACAACAGTGAATTTAAAATTTTATACATATTGCTACAAAACTAATGACACTTTTAAAGTCAATATGCTATAAGCATATTTACTCTTATTATGATAATATTTCTATTATTTGATAAAGTTAAAAGAGAAGAACAAATCATAAATTACTTGAGATATTATAAATATGTATATTCACTGTTTAGCCCTCTAGTTAGCTTAATTAAGAATGTTTAGGTAGAGAAACTATTGAGGCTTCGTTAATGTAAAATTAGGCCAGTCCCGCATAGTTATCGGGCGAGGGTAATACTATCCCATCATCTTTGTCCACACGTAAATTTAACAAATTGAGCTAGTAAGTAGATATAGAGCGACGTAGTACATTAAATATGCTTATGTATATGAGGTATCGTTGGTTCTCAGTGTAGGATCGCCCACGACATTTATATGGAATGTTGTGATTTATTACTATTATTGGCTACACTAAAGTTTCAATGGTTACGGAGTGGGTGATGCGATCAATATGAGTGTAGGGGGGCTACTAACGGTGTTAACATCGGGTGTGGGAATGGGAGTATGTCTTTGAGCGGGTGAATTTTTTTGAATAATTTGATAGCACTATGTCCTGAGTTCTTAGGAAATCTTATGTTGTATCAATTAACAATAATTATGTAAGTATGTTAGTGATAAAGACGTAGAATCAGAAGCTTTTATATTATAGTTCCACTGACAAGGAAGGTCGTATAAAAGTTCCGGATTCTATAATTATTGTTATTATAATTAGGAGAGTATTAAATTGACAGTCATGTTTAGTTATGCACCCTCTCTCTAACGTTTTAATCAAATTTACGTTAAACATTTTGCCTCTTATTAGTGATTTAATGCATCGGCTGTTTTGACGCTAGTAATCTCCTTAATAGCTAGAAGGCAATTGCAAGATACTAAAAATCTATTTTATAACAATAGGAAATTAAGTTAGAGAAGCGACTTAAATTAGAAAGATTTTTAACAAATGTATTATAATGGAGTTGAAACAATTAACTTGTCACTCCGGTCCTGACACAACACAACGGTAGAGATGTTGATTAAAAAAGATGTTATTATTGGATTTATGCAAAATGTACTAGCACCAAGTATCAGCCACCAGATGTAATTTGTTACCAGAAATAACACTAAAGTATTCCAGTTTCGAAAAATACGTAGATTTCCGATTCAATATGAAGGGCTCCTAAGGTAAATTTAGGCAAGATTGTTTGAGGTATCTCCTTTGCTACACCGTACTTATCAAAAAATATATTCACACATCGTTAACATTATCTTAATGAAATATACAAGCGTCGCTCCACGGTTCTAAGGTTTAATAGAGAATCAACCAAGAGGCAGGAGTAATTATTCAGATGCTGTGTTTTAAGTTATGTTATAATTGGAGTGATGAAGATTCCAAAAGAGAGAATTGAGGTTCCAATATGTTTCAGATAATAATCCCTTATAGAGCTACTTAGAGTAGATCAGTATATAGATTGCAGGTGTGGTATTAGAAGAAGTATGATCGGTGTGATAGACGTAATATTAAGCTATTTAAACCAAATCAGACTTATGCAATTAGGTAGGTATATAGCGGGAGTCAAAAGGCGTTAATATATAATTATTGTCTCAGGTGGGTCGCTATAGGCTAAAAACAATTACAAGTTCTAGCTATAATAAAATACTACTCTCACGGATTCACGATCTTCAGTTAGAATATAACTCGGTTCATAGAGTCCAATCTAATTTTATGGCACTACCGCACAATGGTGCAAGTGTGACGAGAGTTGTTTTGGTAGCAATATTTGAGTTACAAAGACATTTCAGTAGTCGATATATATATGGGAAAGTGGGAGCTGTTAGATAGATGAGGATAATAAGCGTAGTCAATTGGTTACTTATAGATGTATTGATTCCAAACTAATGTGGTAAAACAAAAAGTTTGGGAAGTATAAAAAATATAGGACTCAGTCTATTATGCATAAGTAGAGTAAGTTGTCCATAGAGGGAGGGGGTGGTTAGTTTGATTCTAGGTTATTGTATGTATAATGAGGTTTGAGAGGAGATACCGTAGAATGTTAACATCATTTAAACAAAGCAGTTATAATTGCATAAGAGTTGAAGGGTAGATACGATAAGACAACTCGTTAGAATGATCATTTAGAGGTACTCATCACTTTGGCATTAAGAGAGAGATGTGAGAGGTATTTACACTTTATTGTATGTACAGATGCATACGAAAGAATGCCCAATCCTCAAGCTTTGTTGGCCACGAATTTAATGATAAAATTTACTTCAGAAAAGTGAAAATAATTCCGGAATCGTGGTAAAGATATTCAAGACAGAGATATATGATAGAGATTGTGAGTAATCGACAATAAATGTTTCACTTAGAACTAAATGTTAGAGGATGTGCCGTTAGAAGTGATGAAATAATTATTGGAGATATGCAGACTTTATAGATATAGGAGTGCACACGGGGTGATTTTGTAAGTTTTTATTCCGTTTATTGAACAAGATAAAGTATTTAATTGTCGAGTAGAGTAGCATGATATGAAGTTGCGAAGTCTAGTGCTTTGCTTTATGTTGTGTGTATAAAGAGAATATGAAAAATTAAGTAGAAATAGAACATATGACATGATAGATCAGAGTATTTTCTAATAGCGAAACCCATCAATAAATAGGTTGTACACTGTCATGCACATAACCATTATATTATCGTTTGTCAAATACCTGTTTGAGTTGATGTGTCGAAGAAAGCACAAGATGTCTTCTGTATGTGCAACAGATCACTAGTAGATGTCTATGAGAGGTAAAGATATGATATTTAGCACAGTTTTAGAGTCATATTCTTGATATTAAATTATAGAAGGCTAGTGAACATAAATAAGTTATAGTCTTGCAAGGTAGGTGTAAGAAGAGAGGAATATTCTCAATCCTCAAAGTTGAGGATGAATCTGGTGAACGAGGAGAAGCGAGAGGTCAAGGTAAACTCAGAGAAGCACGATTTTTAGCTTAATTGACGAAAATAGTGGTGTACATATCGTAATGTTACGCTGTTAGATAGCGTAATTTCGGGAATTATACACAATAGAGTATTTTTCTCTGGGCCGTGCACTATATCCGCCAGATCTGACTCTTATGAACAATTGAGTCGACTCTCATTATATCCTCATGTTGTAGATTGTCCTTACTGAACCCTCTCAATTAGTATCTCTTCGGTAGTTTTTTGGATCTAAGAAACTCTATACAGTGTTTCAGTACCAAGTTTGACATTAATTATTGTAAGATGTTGCTCGGTATGAGCGAATAAGTTGTCTGGCGGGAATCGCTAGTTACACTTGGTCAGGTGTCCTTTGCGGTATATTTACTTATTGCGCAAGTGGTGGGAAAAATAAAGAGATATCTGTTCTAGTATATTCCCACGGCAGACTTATTAAATAATTCCGCTATATAAGAGAGCATACGCTCATACACGAGCGCTCGAATATGCTGATATACTCTAGTTAATGGACGTCGGAAGAAAGGATGAAGTTGGACGAGGATGGTTCAGCAGAAATGTGGTCAGAGTTAGAGGAAAGGCTCTTTCAATAAATCTTAGATATAAAGTAAAAGGTTAGCAGCATATTGAGCACGATTTGTTAAAGGAACTATGCCAGGATGCCGCTTTGCTTTTTCCGTGTGAGATATGGATTCGACTAAAAATTAAGTGTTTTCAGATCAATACCTTGGATTTATATTAATAGTTATATATAATTATATAATGATCGTTGCATAGTTAGAGAGATACAAAATATTCTAATTATTTGCATTAACAATTCTGATTGTATTTAAGGAGGGATTATACATACTGATCAATAATGAATAATATACCAAATTTGTATTAATAAAAATATAATAATAATAATACATAATGATGAAAAAATATGAAGTAAGATTGAATAGTATCTAACGAAACTAATTTATTGATATAGAATAAATATCATATACATTTAATATAATAATAATATATAACTAATGTAATAAAAGTTTGGTACCTTTACAGTGGACTTATTCAAATTTTGATTGGTTGCACTCAGATTTTTTACATCTTCCTTTGTGGTCACATATGCTACAGGAGAGTAGATTTCGATAGGTTGTACACTTTGTTCCATATACTAGTAAATGCTTTTATCGTCTTTGATTTAGTACGTGATAATTACAAGGTAAGTCATAGACCCTTTATCTAATATTATTAGTTATTTATGTGTAATTAGTAAAACGCACTAATATTATGTTTAATTAATGTAATTTTCATGTTTAGATATATATGTATATTTATTAGTAATATATTATGGAGACTTACTCATATGATATAATTTAGGCAGGTATCGTTCAGCGGTAATCTCTTCGTTAGATGCTAACAAGTAAGTGTAACAAAATTTCACACATTGTATGTTCTGATGATTAAGCGTAGTAAAGCTTATTTAATTGTGTTATGAGTTCGTATTAAGTAAGCTAGGAATATATCTCAATTTAGGGTAATAGACAATGGGGTTAGTAATTACGTGTTAGATTCGTTTATCCAGAATTAATATTTGGGGCTCCTCTGTACTTAGGCACGCGCTCGAATATTGGACTTATTTCCTTTGTCATAACGTTATAAGATTATTAAATTATATAAAGAGATAATAGTTATAATATTGGTGATATAAAGGCAGGTACATGTAACCTTTATTTGGTTTTTTTCAAATAAAAAATAGAGCTGAAATTTGTCTGCATAACTGATACTTTTAAGATTATAAAATTAGATTCAGTATCAGTAGAAAACAAGATGTTCATCTGCCAAACATCTTGTAAAAAAAATAGTTACAATCAATTTGGCAAGTCATGTTAAATAAACGTCACCGAAAATATATTTATTTGTGATAAAGGGTAGATCTGTTTGAAGGCAAGATTGCTGATGGAGGAGCTTCCTGCTTTCAAATTGGGAGTCAAAATACTACGCTTTTTTGCATAACCCATATGTATTCATGTTAGATCTGGTTTCCTGATCAAATCAATATGAATTGTTTAAAGAGTGGGTTCTATCGTAAGGGTACGGTACGGAATATGAGGGCAGGATTGTTTTAGCGAATGGATTCTCACATTGTATTCCTAAAGCGCCGTAAAAGCAGAGTAGTCTGGATGCAATTTTTTGTATTCCGAATAAAGCGTAGCTGCATGCTTATTTATTTTTCGTAAATGTGTAATCTGTAACTTTGACAAAGAAATCATAAGATATTGGGTTACTCATTTATATAAAATTGTTACATTGAAAATATTAATTAAGCTTATTAGACAAATTAATTACAGATGATTTGTTTGATCAGTTCATTTGGAGTAATTATACGTGAATTTAGCACCCTAAGATTGATGTACCTAGTGGGTTATTTTTATATAACTTGGTTTGGTAAGGTTTGGTAGTGTTATCTAAAATATAATTTATTAATAAGCAGAGATAAATAGTCGATCATCTTTATTTGATAGCATTTTCATGATCAATGACAAGCAGACCATCCAAGCGAGTGTCACTGCTCTAGCATTTATCTCTTGCCACCACATTTTATATTCTGTGGCCTTAATACTACTAATATTTTCCTGTGTTAGAAGCGCTCACATGTACAACCAATACCAATGAAGGGTATCAGTTCTGAATCTTATTACCTTATAGCTCTCACCTGTATTCTATCTAAAATCTATAAAGCTATTCTTAGCTCTTACTTCCTGGATCATCTGGAGTCTCATCATTTCCTTTCAGTTCAGCATTAAAGTTTTCGACGTCGAGGTCAATTGATGACAAACTTTTCTTTCTCACTGATTTATGGTCTTCTGCCCTTATGGGTTATGGGGATTGTGGGAGTCTAGTGTGGTGGCGTATGACATAAAGAAAGCTCTTGTCGTGGTATGGCATTAGTCACTATTCTCTAAGATCTGTTCCTTTGGATATCCTAATTCATTTTGCATACTCATGTCTCTATAGTTTTCTCTCAAATAACTCCATATCAGTACTTATTGTTGGAGAGACCTTTTCCTCCTTTCGTGTTAATTGTTGTGTCCCTTAAGGTTCTGTTCTATCTCCTTCTCTATTTTGACTTTCCTTCAACAAACTAATCACATCAAACTTTGTTCATTCTTATGTCAATGACTCAACTCTCTATTCTTCCAATCATTTAAAATCTGCTCCATCATCTGCTTCGACAATTGCTTCTCGACTTTATCTTTTCGATTCTATTTCTGCTGATCTTGATGGGATTTCCCTATGACGTCACATCTACCTTTCTAAATTCAACTCTTTAAAAACTCAACTTCTTCAGATCTCCATCCCAAAAACATCGCCCAACTCTCCTATTTCCTTCCACAGTTCTACGGTCTCACCTGTGAACAACATAAACATCTTCGTCTGAACATAAACAACAAATTGTCTTGGAAAACTCATAAGACGGTTATTAAGGCTGGCTCAAAGAAGCCGGAAATTTTTGTCAGGCTTAGGAAATTTCTTCTTCAATTCAATTGTATAAGGATCTTATCCGCACTCGTTTGGAATGATGTTCTCACATTTGAATAGAGTTGAGTCTAAGGCAAAAAAGACCAATAAAATTTTTAATTGCTTTCAGATTTCCTTAATCGTTAATCATTGCGACGTAGCGTTGGTTGTATCGCTTTTCTCTAGTAACTATAACGGCAGGTACTCGAGGGAGTTGATCTCTCGTATTCCACAACCATTGCGTTTCCCGTCGTACCAAAAGGGTTCTTTGCTTTCACATGAATTATTTGTGGAGATTGATAACACCTGGTATCATCGTGGTAGTGGCTCCTTCTATCAAGCCACCTCTATCTATTCTGCAGAGCTCCTTGCCATCTTTTTTTATGATGTATTTAAATCTTCCTCTCTTTAATAAAAACCTGCGTCTACTCTGTCCACTAAATTATATTGCTCTATCTTTGCGGCATCGTGCTCCTAATATTAAGTTTGCTTCGACGGGAGTCCTTGTTTTTTAAGGAACCAACACAATGAGTTTCCATCACTTAGCATGTCTTCCTTTGGTCAGATCCCCACCTTCATTCGCATCTCCTCCTCACCATTCTATTCATCCTCTCCAGATGCCTCAACCATCTCAGTATGGCCTCATCCATGCTGTATATTAAATGTTTCATTCCAACCACATCTCAAACTTTCATTTTGTTTACTCTATCTATTTTTTTTCCCCCGCAGATATATATATATATATATATATATATATATATATAATATAATATATAAATATATAATATATATATATATATATATATATATATATATATTATATATTATATATTAATATACTTTACATGTAAATAGCTTAAATATATATATAACTAATAAATCAATTTATTTACAGAGTTGAGTGATGAGAAGTTTCAAAGACGCCTCAGAACATCCAACTCAATTACAAGGAGGACTTGATTTTTAGGGAAGAGTAATGTGATTTCCCAAGAGAAGATCAATCGATTTGTTGGTCTCTTCCCAAGCAAGATCACGCCTATCTCTTCAAAGAAAGATTCACGTGATGACTGTGCAAGAGAGAAATACACGTTGATCCTTCCAAGCCAATTATCATGCGATCGCGCTTCCAACGGAAAGATCACGGTGAATCTTTACAAGAAAATGATCACGTGATCTATTCCAAAAAAGATTCACAGTGATCTTCAAGAAATGATCAACGAGACAAATAAAAAAACAATTTCAGAATTTAGAAAAAAATTAGGTCTTTCTAAGAAAAATATTATTGCTTTTGTGGAAAAGATTTTGCTGAGTAGATAGAATGAAGGAACTGAATTATTGAGGCATTGAAAACAACCATGTTTTATTTGCCCTCAATTAGGGTTGCAAGAAAGATAACAAGTCAGCTGTTCCAAGGTCGTCCTCATAGCAGCAGTTTTATTTGAAGTTGTTGCTTGGGAGAGCGCCTCTCAAAATGAGAAGGGTAATGAATTATGGAAATCTTCACGCAACAGAAGTGATATGGTTATTATTAAAAGAATTAAAAAGAGATTAGGGGAAAGAGCAGAACCCTGAGGAAAAACCATTATTAATAAATAGATTTGAAAGAAGAACTGCGGCCATCTACAAACATCTCTTTAAGAACAGCAGGAAAGGAAATCAGGGAGAGGTTTGAAGAGAGATGAATATAGACGCCAAAAGAGGCGAAGCTTGCGAAAGCAAAGTAGCTTTTCGATATGTAGTGGCCACAGAAACTATTTCACCGAACAAGTCGATCATGAGATATGATAGAAGGTGTCTCTCAAGAACGCCAGAAGGAGGAAGTAGAAAGTTTCTACACTGAACTGAGAAACTGATGCTTGACCTTAGCTGAGAACTGAACTGTAACTTGAGAATGCGTGATACGAATGTGAACTGAGAGGAATCTGAGCGTGAATCTGAATTTGAGAACTGAGAACATGAGCGAACTGAGCTTTCGGAGAACTGAAACTGAACTGAGAACTTGAAGCTGAACTGAACTGAACTGGAACTGAGAAAAGATTAGGAGAGATGTCTAGGATGGCTTCCCAAATAATTTTCTGTAGTGGATAGATCTCGAGAAGAGCGGTCTCTCCGCAAGAGAACACAGGTAGAGTTTATTAGAGCTTTAATAATTTGACTGTAGTTAGAGGGTTGACAGGGGTACGCGTCAACTGTCTAGTCGACAGTTCTGAATGGAACTAGTAGTGAAGTATGAAAGGGTGACCGATTTGATAACACAGAGACGAAACAATTTACGAAGGTGTGGGAGCTAGTCGGGTGCAAACTTTGAGTCTCAATACAGAGAATAATGTATTTTTATTAGAATACCCAAAATCCATAGAGGTTGAATTTAAGAGTTATACCATGAGGACCACAAATCGCTTGCTTAACGCTTAAAACTTCAGAGGACGATGCGAAAACAGTAACATCTTTAAAAAAAATACAATGTTGGACAAAAAAATATGGTAAAGGTGTAAGAGAAGGAGTAGAAGGAATACCTTCGGAAGTTCGTCCAATAATAGATAGAGAGGCAAAGTTATTGATCCCGAATGCGTAGCCTTAATCAAAGTAGTGCAGGGAAGAGTTACATATAGAGTATGAAAGTTATAATTTAAACTAGTCACCACAGATTAAAGAGCCGCCAGCAGCCCTGATATATACCCGTGATGTTTAGGGTTTTTACACATGTAAATACAATTCGCAAGTAACATACAAAATTATAGCAACAATCTAATTATGTAGATATATTTAGAAATACGAGAAAGATCATGACATGGAACACAGTAAGAAATAACTACATGAAAATATAAGTTGTACAGAATTTCTGATTAAATCTAGTTAAAGAGATCTGAATTACTGGAAAGCAGCCCCCTCTTTGATGGCGAGTAATAATTATTTTAACACCCTAAGAGAACTCGTGAAGCATATATAGTCTAAATAAAACCAAAGTTTATAGTTTTTCGATTTGCATAGGAAAGGATATTTTTATAGATGAGAAATACACTATACATTCCAGATTAAAAGTAATCACTCGGTTTATGACTATATTCTTTTTTTTCTATCACTTTCTAGGTAATCTATTCTTCCCTTTCTTGATAATAACAGTATAATATATACCCACGAGGTCAATCAAAAAAAGTTCGACAGCTCAGTCCGACCAGTTAGCAGAAACGTAAGTCCAGAAACGTTTTCCGCTGGTAGGCTGGGGTCTTTCCTCCATACGGAGAGTTGAAAGAAACAGAATAGGATACAAATATAAAGCTGACCGGGAAGGAACCAAATGAGGATGAATAACAGATTTTAGTATATATTAAAGTCAAGTGAGAAACCATCGAGAAGTAGTACTAATTATTAGTAAGGTTATGTATGTATAAATGTTTAATTAGAAATGGTATTATTGTCGTTCACCAAGATCTGCTTTATTCACACAAGAGATTTAGCGAACGGTATGGATGCGCATTTTAATTTTTTTTGTGTATATGCACCCAATCTCTTGAGATGTCATTCTATGATAAAAATCGTGAATATTTGCAAAGTGATATCTACTGAGACTGACCATCTTTGAGAATTTAGAGGAAAGCCATTGAAAATGGTGTGGATAATATTTCATAACATAAAATACCATGAGTGAGAGATGATGAATTCATAGGAGAATAGGAAAGAGGAGAGGATGTGTTCTAATTTGAGTTTAAGTAGTGGACATATTAAGGATATGATTAGTTGAGTTAGAAACAGATATTTAAGAACAGATGAATTTATATTAGTATTAATTAATAATAGTATAACTCTCCAAATTAGAGACACTCATGAAAAACAATTGACTCAAATATATTTATATTTTCCATAAATGGATTGCTAAAAAATATTAGCTATAATTTCATAGGTAACAAAAAGTTAAAGAAATTTT
>JABUQX010123979.1:0-7500 GCA_015478945.1 Trachelipus rathkii | reverse complement strand
TATATTTGTAGATAAACCAGAAGAATGTTTTATGTTGTTCATAGATAAGATGAGCAACGGGACGAGCCGTCGAAGAAGATAGAAAGTTGAGAATGCGTGTTTTCGTGAAATTGAAAAATTGAGAATATATTTCAAGTTTAATCTTTTTACAAGAGTCTTAAAAGAATATCACACAAGTTATAACATGTGAGATAAATAGGCAAACCCAACGCGGAAGAATTTCCATTCGACAACGAGCTACAAGTAAGCAATCCGATAAATTACTTAACTCGTGAGAAGCCATTTCTTAGAAGCAAAAGAGGGAATAGAAGTTTTTGAATATTGAAAGTTGCGCTTAAAAAACAAATGGAAGAGGATTAAGTCATACGTGCATAAGAATGAAATAGTGAGTTAGAAGATGCTTAGTGAGAGAATACCAGTTAATGAAAAGTAAGAGTAAAGAAGTTGGAGATAGAACAGAACCTATATATATAAGGAGTTAACAGGTGAAAGAAGTGTAAAGTTGATTTAATCCGAAAAGAAAATTTTAATATGCGAGCAATCTGAGAAAAAGTAGCATATATAATTTTTAGCAAAGGGAAGAGGGGTGAAAGAGGGGATAAAAAAAATAAATAAAGAACACCACACACCCAAAAAAAAAAAAGGTGATAAAGGTGAGACTTATAGAGATCACGACGCAATCGACCCCAATATCCTCCTAAAGAGGATTAAACATGGCTTTGCTCATAACAGTCAAGAATCCAACCCACACTACGACTCTCATCATATCCCTATAGGGTAGAGAGATCATAATCAGTTGAGGATAGGAAAGAAAATATCACCAATTTAACGATATAGAGAGTCCATACTGATGTGATTTCGAAGAGGATAAATCCGAATGATAGTTGCAGATCACGCCAGGGAAATGAGATTTGAGAAGAATTCAAACTATTTTAGGACCAGAATACAAGTGAGAGAACTTTGCATTAATAGTGACGATAGTTTAGATGGATTCAAAGCATTATGGTTATTGTTACCCTTTTGTCGGGATTGAAACGAGATAGTAATTGAAAATAAATAAGCTATGCAGGTTTTCCAGGACGACAAAAACACCAATGTTAGTTATTTGGGTTAAGCTTCATAGATTAAGCTAAAGCCGAAAAGAGGACAAAGCTCAGCTCAAAGTTACAACTTTCCTTCAAAAGCAAAACGCGTTTAGGACTAATGAAATTGCCTAGTCTACACAGAAAAAACCCACTATAGCCCTTGATTAAAAAACCCATAGAAAACGAGTATATGCATCTCAGGATCTCCATGATTGGATATAACACTGACACAATGGGTGTGTAGCCTCAGGAGGAAGCACATTTGTGAACCTTTGAGAGAGAGAAGTAGTAGGAGTAGGAGGAGGAGCCAGAATATTAAATTCAGGAGTTTTGTTAAAAATTATGAGGACAAAAAAAAGCGGAAATAGAACGAAGAGAAAAGCCTTTTTCAGTATATAGGTAAATAGTAAGACTACAGTTTGCCTTACACGATTGGGCAGAACTAAGTGTTGAGGAAAGTAAGATTTATACACAAGAGCTATTAAAGGATGTTTTTGAGGCAATTAACAGGGGACAGATAATAATTTTTATCAGATATATATCCTCAAATTATTTCATAAGTCAGCATCGGACTAATCCTATTTGGTTTCTGTGGAAAGCGACTCTAACCTGGACGAATTAATATCCCTAGCAACGATTCCGAAGGTTGAACAAAAAATTTGAAGAGTATAAAGACAATAAAGTTTTTCCATTTGCTGAACGCATTGTCTTACCCTGAATAGCACGAGAACGAGGTGCCATCGAATCACTGAAAAATAACTTAAAAAGATTTATTAGTTTATTAAGTGAGACAGGTGAATAAACTTGCCTACGTTCTCACTCGGTAGATCACTATATAAATTAATTTCTACGTTGTACCCCATGATCGTCTTTTCAGACACTAGTCCACCGAAGCATCTCTTGAGGAGTCAAAAAGCACCGTTATCATACACAAGGTAGGTAAGCTATAAGACGCGCCATATTGGCTAATGCCTCCCAATTGAGCCCATATTTATACAGGATAGGAGATATAGTATACATAACATAGTATATTCTATACTTTATACTACATACTATATTATGCTATATTATGAAGCATCTCTACCTTCAAATGCGCGCCTTATATATATATATATATATATATATATATTAATAATATTATAATAATATATATTTTTTTTTTCTTTACTATATATATATAATATATATATATAATATATAGTCACAACCTCACGGGCATAGCCCTATCTAGGGAGGGCGTCGAACGTCTCTGAGCGTCAATTTTCACCCTCAGGATCGGAGGAGCTCTAGGGACGGAATGGGCCGGCTTGCCAGCGACTCTGTTGGCCTCTACCGATTCGTGATATTAATATATATATAATATATATATATATATATAATTATATATATAATTTATATATACTATTAATTATATATTTATATACTACTATATATATTATTATATTATATCAATATATATATATATATATTTAATAATAATAATTATACTAATAATATTAATTATATATATTAATTGACCCTGTCAATAATTCGTTTGGAGTTGGTATATATAGTTGTAATATGTTAAACATTCGTCTTGATCACAGATTTAACTGAATATATAATTTTTATATTTCTATTATTGATTTAAAAATTTTTTTGTCAGGTGTAAGTAATGAATGTGATAGAGGATATTAGATCGAGTTTTTTATATTTTCGATTTTAACATTAAAAATAATCTTTATATATAGTGGATATAATATTGTATGTGTAAAATGTAATATATTATATTAGTCACCTATTTACCAATTGTCCTATTTTTATCTTTAAATTTAATATTCACTATAGTCATTTCATATTATCGCAGTTACCAGTAATTATATATATATAATATATATAACATAATCTGCTTTATATTACTTCATCTTACTCTCCTCTCTCTCTATTATACTTCTATCATCTCTTTTCTCGTTCATCTCACTATCTCTACTCATCTCTCTATATTCTCTATCTTCTCTTATAACTTCTCTCTCTCTCTCCTTCTTCTATCATCTCCACTCACACAACAAAGATGCGTAACGTGCGAGAACTTTGATGAGACTCTACTCTAAATTGAAACTGTACATGCTTAACACTAAAACGACATATATGCTATCATAGTACGTTATTGTGATATAAATCAATATATTGAAATAAATTCACGAATAAAGAGAAAATTTATTATGCCTTCGTAACACAGAATATTCTATCATATTTAATTACTACTATTAACAAAGTTTAACACCTTTGATACACTATGAGATGAATTGTATATACGGTTCGCATCGTACAAAAGACAATAAATAAAAAAAAGACAAGAACGCCCATTGGCCGTGTGCGTCCCTAAAAATGTTCTTGCCCAGCAAGTAAATAATATATAGAGACTCGATAAATAATATATAACGTGAAGCAGTCTTTACATAAAATATCTTAAAATACTAAAAATATTTCATCTATATAATATCTTAAAAGAATTTTATCGGTTCAGAGAGGATTTTGCCATAAACCAAGGAATCTTAGGAGTACAAATGAATTGTATAAACCGGTTCTTTACGTAAATAATATATATTATATACTCAAATTACTCTAAACATCTCATCATGTATAGTAGGACGATTTAACGTCACCTGTACAGGTTATGTGATCCATAACACGAGGAAAAGATCCCATTAGGTATATACATGTATGAGTATATAATATATATATTACTTATACGGCAAATCCTGATAATGGCTGGCCAGGCCTATCTAATCGTAGGTAACCGTGAGATTTATTTCCCATTTAAGCAGCAATAGCACTAATAGCTATTCACCAAATTAATATCTCCATTTAACGGTTACTGAGTTGGGACGAAGCTATAGTAAGATAATAGAAATAGCTCAACATTTCTCATCGTCACCCAACCCAGTCTCGAACCTGTGGATCTCCCTTCGCTTTATGCTTAGATAATATGGCGAGTGCTATCTACCACTTGGTAAGCTTATGAGGTAACGCTCATGTTTTACGAAGAATATTCTCAATATTAAAATATTCAAATTACTATCTAATAATGATACTCGTTTACATAAGTAATAATAGAGTAGTTGCATTTTTATAGATCACAAAATTTTAAAATGCCGATTTTTTGTTTGCTTTTTGTCTAGAATTAATCATTCTGAGTGCACTTATTGAATATCCGTGATCAGGTCTTTTTAAAGATCAAAGCCTATCGATCAAGTCTCTGAAATAAGACCACATTCTTAGAAGTTTAAACAAGGTAGGTGATATAAGAACGATCTCACCTTCTATTATATATATCGTAAACATTGTTTTATCTTCTATAGTGATAATCTTAAGTAAACAGCAATTGGCAGGATTTGAGCATTTACAGGATATCATCCCTTCAAATCCCTTTTCAAATAAATTTATTCAACTATAAAGTTATGATTATATGACCTCACGTTCTTTGAAGAAGATAGTTAAACGATCTGGTTAAGCAATCTATATAAACCCACACACATTTCCGGATTCGTCACCTAACCAATTCTTATTTAACAACTTATTACCATTATGTATTTACACCACTTAGTCTTCTCTCTATAATACACCACTATCTCATTCCTTATTAATAATATAAATCTATGTAACCATAAGCGCATGACTATGATCTCTACTTCGTACATAAAAATATATTTCTCTTCAAAATCAGAATAGGCATTTGGTTTCTTTTTCTCTAACACTTTATGATACTGAGGCCGATTGGAGTGGCTTTGTCGACTACTTCTACGCTATAACTATAATAATTGGAGAGATGACTGCTTTGTTTCTGCTAGTGACGCTTCGGCTTACTATGACCTAAATCAATAGGTGGAGCTTGAGTAATCTTATATTGATGAGGACTGAAGCATGAGTATATTATATTCCTCTTCGACTTAAATTACTTTCTCTCACTTACATAATCTAATGTGTTTCGTATTTCGTTAATTGCTCGTATGGCGCAATTCAGGACTAGAGACTATTATTGTCGATATCGGGTATATTATAGGAGTGTATAGAAAAAAATATCTCGTTCTCCTATCACTTCTACCGCTTAAATATTTTCTATTCAAGCTTAAGTTTCTAGTTAGCTTTTAGAGCTTGCTGTATGCTTGTATTAAATAGTTTCAAACTATAAAATTGATTGGTTTACTCTCTACTGATAAAATCTTATTCTAGGCCTACTTACTAAAAACATTCTTCCAACTATTATACTTCTGTTTATAATTATCTTACTTTTCCTCCTCTTATTCGAAATCTGATTGGTTCTGTGCTATACTCTCAATCTGGAACTATAAATGAGGCCATCTCTATCGGCCTCCTATTTTCATTCATAAGTCTCAACCCTGGACGAATTCGTAGGGCATTTTCCTCTATCCTCCTCCTTCTCTCTGTAATGGATGGTCCCATTTAGCCTTTGCCTGAGATTACATGATATCTTACGGTGCATGGGCTTTTACTCTTAGAAGATCTATATATTATATGAACTGTGATTGTAGTAAAGTGCAGGTAGGCCACGTATATAGATGGCATTTACCTCCCCAAAGTATGAGGGAATTGATGTTGTCCATCGTGTCGATCCATCCTCTCCTGTTTCTATCGACTATAATTCTCTATGCCTCCTCACTAGCACTTATTCATCCCTACACTTTACAGCTATTGTGTGAGGTAACAAGGCCGCCGTCATTATGATCCAACTCTATCGAAAGTCAACAGGAAAGCCGCTACATGAATTCTTACTATACTATCGCCCCTATTAGCTGTCGCCTAAACCACTTGAAATATTCCTCAGTCTAAAGATGCATTTGAAACCTTTTCTCATAATTCTTTCATTTTCTATACCGAGTGAGTCCATTCTGGAACTCTCTATATTTCCCTATCTTTTCGACGCTCATAGTTATCCGGGATCCTCTCTTGCGGCTCGGAAGGAGGCTCACTACTTGTAGTGATATGTTATACTTAAACAGCTCCTAACAGTGATTATGTTTCCACCCTCAGGAATTACGGGAGCAGCTTGCGTGGTGGCGACTGGAGTCTTGTGGATCACACTAAAAGACATTATTTAGTATTAATACTTCTATTTACAATTGCTAATGTGACTACAGCGGTCACTGCTCTCCAAGCTTCCCCCTTTGGAAATCTCTCTCCTGTTACATCTTTGTCTTACTTTATATTGTTCTATATTTCTTTCAAGGGCTCTCCCCAGTGAATATATCGGTATCTTAGTTATGTGTTGATTTGGTGACGCTGAACTTCTTCTTCCTTTTACTGTCTCAAGGGTTCCTTCAGGGTCTCGTATCTCTATTTCTCTATATCATTTATTATTCCTGCTTATCATTATTAATTCTAATACTTTCATGTCTGCACAGTCTCATTACGTGAGTGCCTTATATATAACCACTCATATTGCCGATTGACTCGATCCTTTCATTCATTCACAAGACTTCATTATTAAATTCTGCTCCTTCTCTTTTACTATTTTAAGAATTGCCTATCGTTACTTTATCTTCTGAACTCCATTTCTCGCTGATCTGTTAGATAGAATATTTCACGGTGTGTTAGGTTCGTTTCAACCTTGTGTAAATTTAATTCTTTATATAAAACCCATAACTCTCTACAAAATCGTCGCTCTACTAAGGAGCACCTTTTCTATAACTTTCCTAAATATCTCTTTTATCTCGGACCGGTTCTCTCGTCTCTCCTTTTGAAAATATAAACAAACATCCTTTAGGCTACTTAACTAATAAAATACACAAATAAATAATATATATTTATTATGCGAAAACCTCCACATCACAATGTAGTTGCTAGGGCACAGTATAGGCCTATCAAAAGTATAAATAACTGAGTGAGAGTTCTCTGTTTTAGAGATCTGAGTACGTTGATTTTTTCCCTCTTCACAGTTACTTTCAGTTTTCTAAGGGTCTCAATCCGCCCTTGTATGGAGTATCATGGTCTTCTCTAATAATCATTGGATTAACAATGTTTAGTTTTAGTATATGGTATAATATACTATTTTTAAGGATAGGTAGTAGTTCGATGTCTCCTAAAGTGAGCTCGAAAGATGACTATTAGAAAACTATGTTCACTGATATCTTTTCTATTAAGTTCACTTGACCTCTTACTATCTTTGCGGACGTGCAATGTTGGTTGACTTTATATTATACTCTTTTCTATTAGGTTACATATCGTAAGCGGCAGTGTGATGGCTCGATAAGGGAGGCTTTCCACTCAGACGTTAGCCGCCCCTTTAAGATCGACTACCTATTCGCACAGTACTATAGGTGCAGTGCTGTGTCGGCACATGAGTGTTGTGTTGATGTAGCAACTCCGGACTAGTTCGCTGCGGTGCCTCCTTTCTTCCTGCCACAATCTTTTTGTG
>JABUQX010123978.1:0-22500 GCA_015478945.1 Trachelipus rathkii | reverse complement strand
GTGCTCCCACTTTTTAGAACATAATTATTATTAAAAGTATAAGCATGAGATTCATTAATTTGAAGGCGTCATAATCCATGAAAGCAGAATCTTTATAATGAATAGCTGCAGAACAGAGTCAAACAAGGTTTGGTAATGATAGAGAAGTCGAAGGGAGCTCACTAGTACTAGTACCTGTCTTAGTCAATCAATATTGATTCCAGAAAAAAACACATTGCTACCATAATTATTAAATCATACAAAACAACAATTTCAAAGAAAAGTTTATATAATTGGAGATTCGGAAAGTTAAAGGAGTTAGTAGATAAATAAATAACAGAGTTTGATTACTTGAAGGGTGCCAAGAGAGAGTCAAATTTTAAAGACCAAATATTAGTTAACTTCAATCTCAAACAAGATATTAAATAGGTCTATGCTCATGAACAGAATATCAGCCTATGAGGGGAAATAAAAAGTAGAGACAGTAGTTTTTTACAGAATAGAATTTGCTGTCGCACCACTCATACATATATTCCAGTCTAAAAACAATGTGAGGTTTCGTTGGAAGAATTGGTGCTCAAGTGAATGGAAAGATAAGAAATATCCGAGTACAGTAAATATGAATGAAGAAACAGACCTTTCGCCAAATCACTCTGTAGCTCATGGACGGCATTATCTTCATCAAAAGAGTCGTCAACACTAAAGTGGACTAGGAACTGACACTATTGCAACAGAGCAAATATGAAGGGGCCAACACCATTAGGTTCAGATAAGTAGTAATGAAAAAATGAAAACCATTTAATCTCACCTTGAACCAAGTAACCTCTGCTTCAGGCTTTGCATCAACATCACATGTGAGCATCGTTGGAAAACTCTGCGTTACTGAAATATTTGTACCACTGATCGGAGGTTCGACTAGGTAATGGGACACCTGTAATAATAATAATAATAATAATAATAATAATAATAATAATAATAATAATAATAATAATAATAATAATAATAATAATAATAATAATAATAATAATAATAATAATAATAACGAACTTTGAATGACTTAAGAATTCAGTCTATCCGAAAAAAGTGGCTGAGATGTTTAGCTTCCTTAAGCTTTGAATAATGTTTAATTAGCTTTTACATTCACCACTGGGATGTATCAAATTAGCACTAATTACTGCAACATCTGTTAGTAAGGTAGTCATTTGCATATGCATTCACCTTCAAATGAAAGAAGTATCGAGTAAGTATCCGTATCTGTATCTGCATTTCTGCAAGCGGTATTCATTTCCATTTTGTGAAAATTAAACATTTACTTCCCAATACACATCTGCCTAGCTGAAACTTGATGTGAATTTGTTATTGTTGTTGTTTCTTATTCCTATTGAAGCAGAGTACGTTAATAATTCAAACTGTTTATTCTTCTGAAAATACTCTTGGTTGATAGTAACACGCGCAGCAAAAGAGAAAATTTTATTTATCTCATAATTTTATAGCTTAAGACAAGGGTCTAATCTTGCCTTGAAAATTAGTAGCAGAAACAGTAAAATTTTAATTAGGACAATTTTCTCTAATTTTCATTTGATTTACATCAAATAGAAGACAAGATGTAACCTTTGACGAGCTCCAAAAAGTTGATTTTGAGCATTTTTTCTATATCTATCTGTTTGAAACAGTTGATTAATAATAATTAATTACAATATTTCACGGTAATTGTAAATTCCTTTGTTAATTTTAGTAAATTAAATACCTTTATGTGTCTTTAACAAGGAAATGCTTAGGTAATTATTAAATATTCATAAATCGTTTTCGATATACTGTACGTACAAAACTATGAAAAATATTTTTTATTAAATATCAATTGCTAAACTCTGAGATAGAAGATATTAAAGATAAAATCCATAGGATTTTTCCTCATAGTGAAAACGAGATTTCTACTCTCCTATTAAAAATGTAAATTTCCGATTTCTTTTATTTATTTATTTTAGAGCCGATTACGTTAGAAGGAAAAATTTCTAAGGAGAAATTTCTGGCACACTTTCCTTATATTCTTAGCTCACCATCCCTGGCAACAATTGAGGCAATAAACATCTTGGCTATATTCTTTTTTTTTTACCCATTGTAATTTATTAAAATGAAATAGGATTTTTGTTATTATCCTACTTTATCTGATAAAGTAGAATAAAAGGTGGATTTTATTTACATTTTGATGGATATTTAAAAAAAATAAGAATTTTTCTCCATATATTAATAGATTTTAACTACATAAAGTAAACAAACATAAAATTAACAAAATAATTATGGATTTATATATTTTACAAGAGTATGTGTATGACTTTGAATTAGCTGAGGGTATCTTAACACCAGTGGCTCTGACATCAACACCCTCGTTACTTATTTATAGTCGAAACTATTTGTTAAAAATTAAAAACTAAGACATATAATCTTATTTAGAAAAAGTTTGTTTTAAAAATTTCGTCACGTAATCTTTATTATTATTATTATTATTATTATTATTATTATTATTATTATTATTATTATTATTATTATTATTATTATTATTATTATTATTATTATTATATTATTATATTATTTATTATTATTATATTATTTATTATCTAGAAACCACTTGTTACGATGACAATTACATTAAGAGGCCTTTGGGATCTTCCTCCCTCATTGGAAGCGAGACACAAATAAACGCCTTGATGAAACCTCTGAAGGGAGAGAAGAAGGGAGGGAGAATCTAAAGGATAGTCCATTTCGTCACTTATATTTCGATCTCAAGTTAAGTCTCTTACTCGGCGGGTAAGGAGAGTTCCTTTCTTAGTTACCCAAACGACCTGTTAGTCAAGAGAGTGATATTGTACATAAGTTTATAAGTTATTAATGAGTTGATTAATAATCTGGTTTTTACTTTTTTTTGTTGTCTAAACCACGTGTGAGTTCTAAACCTTTTCCTTGCCAATTAAATTTGTAAGTAATTGGACTTTTAATCCCCGCCTTCCCCGCTTTCACGAAATTTTAAGTCATGAATTTTAATAAAAAGTTGGTCTATATACATATATAATATATATATATATTATATATATATATATAATATATATATATATATATAGTTATAATATATATATAATATAATATATTTATGTTTAATTTTTATTTTTATTATTATTTATTTTATTGATTATATTATTATTTATTTTGATATTATTATTTTGTTATTATTATATAATAAACTTACATTTTTTATTTTTTATTATTATTATTATTAATTATTTATTATTTATTATTATTATTAATATTTATTATTATTATTATATATATTATTTTTTGTTTTTTTATTATTATTATATTTTATTATAATTTATAATTATTATTATTATATGATTATTTATTATTATTTATTATTATATTATTAATTTTTTTTAAAAAAGGAAGTATCCTTAAATATTCCTTTGAAAAAATTATTTTTTACGATTTTATATGAATTAAAACTCATTTTTGACACTAGTTGCTGCCTTGAGCCTGGTGACTTGCACTTAACCGATTGATGTCATCAGGAGAGATTGTACTTGGGCATAATCTTAAATCACCTCTCTGAGTAATTCCAATTTGTTTCTGGCTTTGTTTTTCCAATATGGTTTGTGTGTGGCAACACTGAAGCGCTTTTTCGACCGAGAGATAAAAAGATATATGAAACGGGTCAGGTTGTAAGGGGGAAGAGAGCCCAGAGGATGCGTGGATATACCTTTAATGTTGGGGGCTTGCGCGAGCGCAGGAAGGGGGGTAGGGGGCGCGGGGCGTAAGGGAGGGGAGGGTGTAGCGGAATCTGGGTGTTGTTATTTTTTCTGGCAGTGGGCGCGGGGCTCCAATGGAGGGGAGGGTGTGGGGATAGTAAGCTGCGCGGTATTTCCGAAGGGAGGCTTCGGGGAGTGGTAAAAAATAGTTTAAAACTGTTTGGACTATTCACTGGATCAACTGGGCCCTTTTAGTGGAGGGGGCAGTCGGGGGGGTTCTAGATATAAAGTGGGGCATCCGGTGTTGCGGGGGTGTGTTACTGATGAAATAGTGTGGTTTGTAGAGGCTGCAGGTGTGTAGTTGTCACATCTGTTGTGGAAGAGACGGAGTGGGGGGTGGGGTGGGGGGGGGGGTTTGGTGGGGGTGGGGGGTGTTGGCGGGGTTGCATGGGAGTACCCGGGACGTTGGGGTTGATTTTTTGGGGAAGTTGTGCGCACGCACGGTCTGAAGTATTGTGGTGAAGTTATGGCGTATTGGTATGGAATTTCTTAGTGGGGTGTTCGTTCATTGGTGTGGTCTTGTCTTGGGTCTGTATGCTGCTGTATTTAATATTTGTGATGTTAAAACATTGAGAGACTTTCCATGAGTCAGTTTGACCGTATGTCTGGCAGAATTTCATTTTTCTCCCCAAACTTCCAGTGTCCAGAATATTATGTGTAAACTGACGTGTAAGTTTTCTTTATTTTGTTAAATAAAATTAGCTTTTAATTAACACTTTAGTTTTATGTTTCCTCGTAATAAAAGCCCCTATTTAATCCCTTTTGTTTTTTGTTATGTGTTGGGGTAGAATTGTTGTTTATAGTATTATGAGAGGTTTTGCGAGTGCAGGGGGAGGGAAAGGCGGAGGCGTGGGGGGGGGGTGGGCAGTTTATGCTGTTACCTGGGGGGGGGTTGTGCTGGGGGGACGGGGTGGGGGGGGTGGGTGTGGGGGGGGCGGAGGGCGGCTTCTTTTTTTTATTCTTTGTTCTATTTCTTTTATCTGGTATTATTTAAATTACTTTTTTTGATGTGGGTGGGGGTGTTTTTAAATCAATGATATTCTTTATCCATAAATATTTATGTTGTTGAATATTTATTTTGTTATTTCCTTCTATGCGGTTGGTTATTGCTCGTATTTATGTTTGGTTTTTGTTAGGCATATGGGATATGGTGTGTGGTGTCGTGTTAGATTGTTTTTTCTGTGTGTGTGGTAGTACTGTTTTTAGTCAGCTTTTGTGTGTGTTCGGTTATTTGGATTTGTGGTCTGGGTAGTGTTTTCTGTTTAGTGTTGATATAGCTTTTTTTTAGCTCATAGAGTATTAGTGTGTAGTGTTGGGTTTGTTTGTATATATGATGAAGTACTTTTTAAAAAGAGCTATGAAATCTCTCCCCATCGTCTTTTGGGTGTCTTGGCTTTTTGGTCGGGCTGGTTGGTCTGTGATACTAGATTGGCACTCCACTGCTGAGACCTCCTTTTTTGCTTTGGTTTTGGATCTTATTGGTATTGGTTGGTATTGGTTTTGTGTGTTTGGTTTTTATATATCATATAATCCTTCTTCTGTATCACATATTCTTTGCCTACCGCTTCTTTTTCTTCACACACCCAAAAGTGTGGGCAGGTTAGATTTTGTGGTTTGTGTTGATTCTTCTAAAGTAAAACCGACGATGCTTATCATTAATTAAAGTTGTGTGTGTTTCCATTTTTCCTGCAATAGTTTTACTTTTTTTAGTGTATCGGTTACTTGGGTATGAGGTTGGTGTACTTACGATGTGTTTAGATATGTGATGGGTTGGAGCTTTCTATTGTGTAGGTGTGGTGGGGTGAGGATTTGTGGGTGGTGGAGCTGGGTGTAGGGTGGTGCGTATAGGATTGGGTCTTGTTGTGGTGTTATTGATTAATCGTTTCGGTGGGGGGTTGGTCGCTGTGCTTGGCTTATGTGGGTGGTTGTAGAAGCTTATTGTGTGGCTGTAGGTGTGGTTGTGTGGGTGTCGGTTGTTTGTGGTGGGTGATAGGTGGGTGTGGCTTAGTGGTGGTGGAGGTAGGTGGTGTAGTGAGGGGATGGGTTTGTTTCAATTTGTTGGATTTTTTGAATTTTTGATTTACTGCTTTGTATTGGTGTGTTTTTTAGGTCCTCTCTGATGATGTGGGATATGTAATTTTTAGAGAATTAATGACCATTTGTTGTTTTTAATCTTGTTATTTCATTATACCCCGCTAGTCTGTTGTATTTGGATCATGCGGTTGCTCCGTAGCCTGGCGTAGTATGATTTTGTGGTCTGGGGCGCTTGCGGCGGGGGGTGGGATTTGGATCGTAGAGAGAGCGGCGTGGGACGGAGGCGTAGGCGTCTAGGGCCTGGTGGTCATGTGAGGGTTTGCTGTCCTTGGGGGGGTCGTGGTTTGTTGCGGTAGTTATTGTTTGTGGTGTGTTGTTTTGCTATCCTGTCGTACGGTCGGTGAGTGATCTGCTTGATGCACATTGTCACATGTGTGAGGTGGAACTAGTGTGTGTGTTTGTATCATAAGTGTTGTTCGTGGGGCCTTGGTGCAGAGGGTGCTAAACTTTTTTACTGAGTTGTGTTCGCACGGTGGTAGTGTTGGTGTATGAATGGATAACTTTTAAAATTACATGTAATTATCATATTATCCTTGTGTGGTGTGTGTATTGTTTTGTGTGTCTGGGGGAGTGTTTGTTATTGTTGATTTCATTCTATGTGTGTTGTTTAGTATTACTGTTTGTGACCTGTGTGTATCGTGAGTCGGTAGACTCTTAGTGTGTGTGTTATCTGAGGTGGTGTGGTGCGTTCGTTTACTCATGTTTGTGCACGTGTGTGTTCTGTTGTGTGTATTGGTTGGGTGTGTGTGTGTTGCTGATCCAACCACGTGGATGTGGTTGTGTGTGTGTGTGTGTTGTGTGTGGGTGTGGGTGTGTGGTGTGTGGTGTGTTGTGTGTGGGGCGATTGTGGGCGGGGCTCTCGTGGCGTATTCACCTCTCTGCTTTTATTTATAGACTTAATTCCCAACGTCGGCATCGTTATTGGCTGGTTCCAGGATTCGAGGTGGCGGCTCTGTGCTGGCATGTTTAGACTTACAGGTATAAGTTACGCGGTTCCTACGTTTCCATGTTTAAGGATCGGGAGGGGGTCAGTCGATACGTGAAGTGTGGACCAGATTTCGGTTAGAGTGCCCCTTGACCTGGATCTGGGCCCGTGGTCGAATGTAGGTGTTCATGTCCAAAGTTTAAGCCTTTTCGGGTGCTCTCTCTTTAACTGAATTATGGTGCCCTATTACTCGTGGACTCTGAAAAAAGAAGGCCGTGGTTTGTGTCATTGAAAATGATTGGGATACGTGGGAGTTGTTAACCTGCCTAAATTTTGGCGGACTTGTGAAAGGACTGGGATATGCTTGGTTGTGCCATTTGGTTTAACCGAACTTCGGTTTTCGCCCCGTCAAATGATCCCTCGAGTCGAACGGCAGTCTCGGATCGAGGTCACGGTCACCGGCCCCGGTGGCGAGGCCCTCCAACGCCGCGAATGTTCGATCGAGTCAGTCCGGGTCAGTGTCCCCGTCCTGCCAGGTCCCGCCGCTCAGGTCCCAGGTTCCGTTAGGGGGCGGTAGTGCGTCTCGGGGTCTTATGCTGTTCGCGGCTGTCCGCTTTCCCTGATATTGGTGACCTACTCTAGTTTCTTCCGTAATATGGGCTCCTGCGGTCGGCCAATAGGTCCACGGTACGGGCATCATGGTCCTCGTACTCATCGACCGGTCACGGTAGCGTCCAGGTAGGTGGTATCGAGGGTGGGGTTATTGGTTCGGATTGTGGTGACGCGCGTTTTATATAAGAGGTTGTGCCGGTTCTATTACTATATTTATTGGTGGGTGCTATAGTTCAGCTTGGTTCTTTTTTCTTTCCTGCTCTCTCTCAGTACATTTTTCTTTCTTTATTCGTATAGTGGGTCCCATTCTTGTCGCTAGACATTTTTGTCTTATTCTTTTTTTTTTATTTTCTCCCGGGATTTCTTTTTCTCTTTTTTCAATTCTCTTCATTTTTCGAAAGTTCTATTCCTTTTTGTATTTAAGAGGAGCAAGACAGTCTCTTCGCTTTTTTTTTTGCTTATTTTCAATATTTTCAACTTGAACTTTTTCGTTGTGTGTGTGTGGGGTATATCAGATTAAGAAGTTGACGTTAGCTGATAGTGCGTCAGTGATTCTGCGGGGCTTTTTTCCTACATATTTTTGTTTACTTTCTCTAGGTCTCTTTTTAATTTCTGATGGTACTTTCTAGTCCGGTTACTTGGACGCCCTTCAGAGTCTTGTGTAGGCATATATTTTCGTTTTAGAAATTAGAATGATGGGTGCCCGGCCGCTTTTCGGATGTTCTTTGCCCCGGTTTGGCCTCCTCGGTGGGCTTTTCTTGTTTCCATTTTGGCGGTTGACTTATTTCTCTCGTTTTGTCGTTTTTTTTTTTTGCTTTAGTGAAATAGGAGTCCATCGCTTTTGATAAGAAATTGCCAGCTTGTTCTGATGCATAGTTTTCCTTCTTCATTAATTTGTCTTTTTTCTTATGTTCTTTTTATTTTATATGATTTTTTTCGTAATAAAGATTCTTTTCACTTTATCATTTAATATATATATTTTTTAATCAATGATTACCCTGTTATAACAATGATTTACATTTTTGATGTCGTAAATGAATTGTGTAATTACAATTTATTATATAATATTTTTATTTTTATGTATAGAAATATTGATAAATATTATTTTTGATTTGTCTTGCATAAAGTATGTTATAATAATAATTAATGTTAATATATATTATATGGAGAGAACTTAGATATAATATGGACTTTATGAAATATGATTTCCTGCTATATTAGTGGAGAAGTGTCATCCTTTTATGAATTTCGTTTCTGATCATGTAAAAACTGTTATAGTGGGTTTGTTTTCCCTGCCCGTCGTGCCCCTTCTCCCTTTTTCGCTTTGGTAGGCCCGGTCTCCTTGCTTCCTGATTCGTTTCCGTTATTTTACCCTTCTGTCGTTTTCGCGTAGTTTTGGTTCGTGGTTGTCATTTTCCTGCTCCTTGTGTAGCAGCTCTGCTTTTGTTTACGTTGTCCGCCAGTCTTCATAGGCCATGAGTCTTCTATGTCGTGCCTAATTTGATGATAGCTTCCTATTTATTCTTTGTTTGAGACAGAGCACTTACATGTCTAGCGCCGGGTTTTTATTACACTGGCGTGTTGTCCACTCTGCCTCGTATCTCCAGTAGAGTGAGCGTTCTCCAGCTTGGGCGTCCCCTCAGTACGGTTGCATTGATTGAGATAGTTCCTCGATCCTTTTGGGTTCTTTTCTGTACCTTTTCCGTGGGCTTGTATTTTTCGGGTGTCATGTCGCTGGATTGCGGTGGCTCTCCCTCCTTTCGGTCTTGTGTTTTAACCAGGTTGAGGTTTGGGGATTTCGACTATTCCTTGGGCTGTTGTGTTTTGGTGCGTCCATCTGTTTTTTGATCTCGGTCGGTGATAACTCGGGAATTTGAATCTCGGTCCTTGTTATATTCTCAGTCGAAGAGCTTATTGGGCGCATTGACTATCTCTGGTACTCTTCCTGATACCTCGATGACTTATCTTTGGCGTTTTTTGGGGGTTCAGATCTCTTATGTTATTGAGTTGTCGTTATTTGTAGTAACCTTGATATTAGATGTATGGATTAGATAGAGTATCTTTATGTGTTTCCTGGTTTATGCCTGGTAGTTTTTTCTTTTTTTTGGGGGTAAAATAATAACTGATTTTATCTTATTTATATTTTTATTTTTATCTGTGTATATATACTATAACCGTTGTACGTCCGTGTCATTATACTAGTCTAGTCTTTTTACTTACTATCTTGTGCATTGGATACTTCCGTTTTGATGTGTTTGTAATAGTGTACGTTGGGGTCATTGATTACTGTTTGGTATCTTTTTGTGCGTTGTAGGTTATGCACTCTGTAATACTCAATTAATAGTGTCTCCAGCTATCCGCTGGAGTCAAGGCAGGGCTATAACTAGAAGAATCTATTCAGGGTTTATTGAATTCTTTCTATTTCTATAGGTAGAGGATAGATATAAGATATAAACATTTTTTTGATTTTCTAGAATAGATAATTTTATGTTGCGGAAAGTTAATACGAAGAAAAAGTAAAAAGTGTATATTATTTAATTATATTTTCTGTAATATGTGATTAGTGGAATTTAAAGGCGTTGATATTTATTTTAGGGTGTATAGAAACCTGTTTTACGAAGCTCACTTTATGTGTGACGCTTGTGGTATATTGAGCCGATGAGAATACCTGCTGCTGTAGTTCTCGAGTTTCCTCGAAAGTGCCAAATGGTGTATGGGGTAGGGTACTGGCTTCTGTGAGAAGGAGGAGAGTAGTATGTAGGGCGAGTGAGGTAAGATCGAGTGGGAGTCTGAGCCGCGACGGAGTACAGTATAATAAGTATAGTGGTGTAGTGATAGGTGTTTATTGTATGTGTTATATATACATAGGGGTGAGGGTGAAAGTAGGGGGTAGTAGGTGGTGAGGTAGATGTTAGGGTTGATATGTGTATGTGAGGGGTGAAGCGATGTAGGGGATGTGGTCTTATAGATGGTAAGCGGGTGGTGTTGATAGGTGGTAGGGTATGGGGGGTGAGATATGGCGTCTCGCACCTCTGGAGCGGGGTGTGGGGGCAAGCGCCTGTGAGGGAGTGCGGGGTGGGGGCGGCTTGTCGTTTTCTGTGGTGTGAGAAATGGGGCGGTTAGCGTGGTGGGGGGCGCAAGTGTATGGTGTTACGGGACGTGTTTAGTGTTCGTGAGTTGATGTGTAGGTATGGATGTGGTGTCACTCTCCTCGGTTGTGGAGAGTATGGGGGGGTAGCGGGCTGGTCTGGACTGGGTGGTGCGGAGATGGGTGTACGGTGGGTGGGTGGTGGGGTGGTGTGGATGTGGGTGAGGTGAGGTGATGGAGATGGATGGGGTGTGAGGTATATTGGGGGGGGTGTATAGGTGGGTGAGTAGTGGGGAGGGGTGGGGGGGGGGTTGATGGGTGGAGTATGAGGGGTTAGTGGAGGGATAGGGGTGGATGGTGTAGGGAGTGGAGTGGGAGTCGTCTGGATGTGGGTGTAGGGAGTAATTAGGGTGGTGGGTAGGGTGGGTGTATAAGGTTGTGAGGGTGAGTGGGGGGGGGGGTTGGGTATGGATAGGGGTGGGTGGTGGAGGTGTGTGGGGGTGAGGATGGTGGTATGAGGTAATCATGGGGTGGGTAGTGGTAGGTATATGGTGTATTAAGTGGGTGGGTGGGGGGTGGGGGGGTTTGAGTGGTGGGGGTGTGGTCGTAGTGATGGGTGGGATGGATGGGGTTGAGGGGGCGGGTGTAATTAAGGTGGGGTGTGACTGGGGTGATGTGAGTGGGGGGTGTTAGAGGGGGGGTGTGGTGTATGGGTTAGCGTGGGGATGTTGAGTGTGGGATGGGTTAGGGTATTGTAGTGGGGGTGTAGGGGGTATTTAGGTGGGGGGGTGTGAGGGGTGTAGGTTAAGCTGATGAGTGTAGTGGGGGTTGAGGGTGTTATGGGGGAGTGATAGGTGTGTGCTGGTATATAGGGTAGAGTTGGATATAAGTAGTATGGTAGTGTGTGGGGTATGTATATATTGTAGTGAGGGGGTTAATATAATATATTAGTGTGTGGGTGGGATGAGTGTATAGTATGTGGGGTATTAGTGGGTGGTTATGTGTTGTATAGGTGTGGGTGATATAGGTTATGGTGTTGGGGTGTGGAGTGGTGGTGGGTTGTGTGTAGGTGGTTGGGTGTGGTATATGAGGATTGGTGTTGATGGTAGTAAATGTCAAGTACATGTTGTATTGTGTTGGGGGAGAGGTTGTGGGTTAAAGCTTCGTCGGCTGCTCGGGGGTAGTGGGGTGGGGGGGCTACCCGACCCCCCCCATCCTCAATAGCGCCCCCCTTGATCGCTCGGGCTCTCGGGCCCGGGGGGGGGTCTTGTTGGCGGGAGGTAGCCGCAGTCGGGCTTGGTGGTAGGTGGTGGTGCGGCCATTATTCCGCCGCTCGGTCGCGCAGGGTCAGTCATGTAGCGCCTGCTCTCGGGCCGGTTTGGTGGATAGTTTGTTGGTCTGCGGTGTTTTAACGCCGTCCTCTCATGGTAGAGGGCTGCATCTGTGTGGTACGCGCTGACTGGGCGCGGTGTAGATGTCGAGAAACCAACTGGTCTAAGTTCTACACCCTCTCATGATAAACGACCTGTGAGGTTAATCATTGATGTATGTATTTATATTAAATACTTATATATGTTAATTGTTATAAGTTTGATACTATTTTTTCTACGCATTAATATGGTTTAACTGGTGGTTTGATTTATTTATACTACTAGTTAGTAGTGTAGAAATGGTAGGTAGACTGTAAATTATCTTTCAAATTAAAAAGGTTGGTTATAGATCTTATTACTCAACTGGTTTTTTGTGGTTAGTGATAGATCTTTGCGCTTGTTTGTATTTAATTATTTAAATAAATTGGTAAATTAATATTTCGAGAGTTGCATAACTGTACAACAGCTGTTAAACAGTGTGTCAGCTTGTTCAAGGTTCAGTCTTTGTCTTACATAGATATGTTTATGTATTTTTAGATTGCTATTGGCGTTTATCGGTGGATATTTAAGGTCGTTATGATGGGAGTAAGGAAGCGTTTACTTTTGATAGTCCTTAATGCCATATTTTTATAAGCTGATATTTTAGACCTGATAACAGGCACAAAATTTAATTTGTTGGCCATATTTCGATGTTATTTTATTTCTCATGATTTTCTTTAATTTACTTCTCATTCGTTCACATACTTTAGAATGCGATGGGGCGTTGCCTTTAAAAGGTAAGCATTATTACTATTATAAGGTCTAGATGTATTGTCTCGCAACTCACTCTTCTACACGATGAGATTCTGATTTATTTTTTTTTTATAACACTTATCAAAGAGGTTAACATATTTTACGGATTTGTTACTTATTACTTATTATTATGGTGATTATTATTAGTTATTTTATTATTATTATTATTATATTATTATTATTATTGATTATTATTGGATTTTATCTATTATTATAATTATAATTATTATTATTATGTCAATATATTATTGTATTATTATTATCTTGACTGAAGAATAGTCTATTCCTTAATGTGATTGTTTCTTTAGTATTATTATTATAATCTGGCATTATTATATTACCATTTTATTATTGAGTTTATTATTATTATTATATTATATATTATTATTAATTATTATTACCTGGGCGGTAGTGGGGGTATCCGTTTCATCCACCACGGAGAGGGGGGTAGTATACCGAATTCTCTCCCCAATGTTATCCTGCAATGATGAGAGACTCCTGGTACTCTTATCCATCTGCGTTCTATGTCTATCCTACCAGGACGGTTATTCGATTAGTTTTTTTTCAAAAACTCTCTAGGGATACTCCTTGTTTGTCTCCTCAGTACTGATGTAATGCGAGTTGTGAGTTTTGGTATTGCTCTCTCAAAAAACTGTAATATTTTTGTATTCAACATTTTTAATAATTTTTAAATATTCAAAGAAGTTCAAGAAGTTGTATTTTGAAGAATATTATTTTTACGATTATACTTCCGAGGTAAAAATGTCTCCTGATTCATATAAAATTAATCATGATAGTTATTTTCGTTTGTTGTTACCCTGTTTTTTTATTTAGTTTTTTGAAGTAAAATTGCTCCATCGACTCTAAATATTTTCGGAATGCTGACCAAGTTCCTATGTATTATAAACATCTGTATGTGTAATATATAATTATATCTAAACTCACTCATAAATCATTTATATAATATATTTTTTCATTCAATAACATCTATAATATTTATATAATATATATTTTATAAATATCAATAGCTTGTCTATATTATATATTTATAAGGGTATAATATAATGTAATCATTAGTTCTAACGTTAAATTTTTTTTATTATGTTACCTTTGGGAAAATAATTATTTAATTTTACCTACTATATATGGTCTAGCGTTTCCCATTGTTAAGTTTTGTTGGAATCTTTAGAGAAACTATTTATTTATTATCAATAAAACGTAAAACATTTTATATCAGACGTACAAGATTGAAATATTTCTCTACTTTTTTAGCAAGAAGTAAATAAATAAAGTGATTTTAAAATATGAATTTAAATTAAAAATGTAGAAGAGTTATTTTAAACTTATTATTTTAATTAACGTTAACCTTACTGTTGCCTGTGAAATATCAATATTTGGTTTTATATACCTAATATTAGAATTTATTGCCAAAGGACTTTGAAATATTTAACCGCTCCCGATAGCAGGGTTCAGAGAGTCTCCTCGCACCTTCGCGGGAACTACGGGTAGGATTATATATCCTCGCCTCCGGGGAGCGTCTCCGGGTACACTCTCCTGCTCTTTTGGTGTATAGTAATGTGTGTGGTGCTGTTTTATCGTGTTTTCTCGCTGCCCTTCCTCTTACGGCCAATCGATACTGGGAAACAAGACATCTCTCCTACGCGTTGATATTCTCTGTTCCTCTCCTTCGGCTCGAAGCCGCGTATTAGCTGACTATCATGTGATTAAAAGATATTACGATTTTCATTCCCATTAATATAAAGGATAAATTTTATAAGTTTTTGGTAGTATCTGTTTGTTGTGCCGTTTTATATTGATTTAATCAACCAATTGTTTATATTGTAGTAATATTGAGTGATTTTATATTGGTCTTATAAGTATATATATTATATATTATATATATAATATATAATTATTTATATAATATATATTTATTATAATTTAAAATTAATATGATATATATATTATTTTTTAGTGTATTACTATTATCTATATACAGGTATATATATAATATATGTAGGTAATATATTAATTACCTTTCGCTACCATCTTTTACCCTTATTATATCTTATATTATATCTATATATATATTACTTTTATATCTATTATATAGTATTATATAAATTTTGTGCTCAAGCTGTTGAAAGATTTTGCGATGCAGACCCTCACGTTACAGACCCCGTATTACAAATTTATTAACCTTATAATGAATCATGTTTTTAGAGATTGCTCAGATTTTTTGATAGAACTTTATACATTTAACTAACAACATATTATATTTGTTATTATTACTTCATTTTTATATTTACGTATTAATTATTATCATTTCAGGGCAAACGTTTAACTGATGTATCTGGAATAAATGTATTATCAATTTAATTAATAAGTTATATTAATAGTTTTTAAGGATACATATGGACGGACAATAGAAACTCGCCTGGTACAATTATATTACTTATATATCTATATAATATAATATATATAATATATAGTATAATATACAAATATATTATATATATAGTATAATATTATATATATATATATTATATATATAATTATATATATTATGTTATATTATATATGATTATATAACTATTATCCTCCTTTATTATATTTTATACGTTATCTCCATTATATATCTTTATATATATAATATATATATATACTATATATATATATATATTATTAATATTAATTATATTTCATAGAGGTTAGGTTAGCGGATTAGTGAATTTTTCACTATTATTTACGCGGGTATATATACTAATTTATGAACGGTTATGCTGGAAATAGGGTATTTATTTTCATCTCACACCGTCGGTGGTATATTAGGGCGGCAATTGGCTAGAGGATTTAATATAGATGCGTAGGATAGTTAAAATTTATATCATCATTTGGAGCGATCCGTGGGCATTGCGGGTGATTGCGGGTTTAGCGGGATATTGAAGGTTTTAGAGGTTTTTAGGCCAGCAAGGTTCTACTTACTCACACTTCGACACACAAAACCCGCAAACTTAGTCCATTTTGAACTACTGATTCCGATTGAATACTCCCTTTTTCGCTCTTTTAAACAGTATAAAAAATATATATGAAGGTTAGAATTTGCGTGGAGGTGAGGCACACACATTTATTTCTGCGAGAAGGTAATAAAATATCTAGCCGTAATTCCATATTATTAATATTGAATTATTTTCTTGCTTGAATATTATAATATTTGAGAAACTATCTCTGCACTATTATGCCTATATAATCTTTGATCTTCACACTTATATTTTGTCTTATGTTCTCTAGTGTATTAATCATTAGTATATCTTTATTATATATATTATTGTATTATTATATATTATTTATACCGTTATCATTATACCATTGAAGTAGGTTCAGGTACGACATTTGAATCTTTCCTTCCCACTCTCTTTTTCACTTGTACAATTTTTTTTCCCATATCATCTTTATTGCAATTCCATCTTTTTCCACAACATCTTTTTCCCAAGCCTCCACTCATTTGAAAAGAGTTTTTATTTATATAGTGAAATTATGTGACTTATAAATAAGAAAAAGAACGTATATAACTTTATTCAATAACAAAAATGAATCATATCCTCTTCTATTTAATCTATGTTTTTTTTTTTTTTTTTTTATACACTGACATCTCGTCAGTCTTTAATTCACAAGCCTAATTGAATTAATATCAAGGAGGGGAGGTGTAGTTTGAAACGTCCAAAATTTTCATCTGAACGCAAAATGTTACGTCAGTTTTCTTTTATGAGCAACAGACGCAGGCCTTAAAAACGTGGTGTGGAGGAAGAAGATTTAAAAAATATGGAGGAGAAATCACAGCAGAAGCATGATAAAGAAAAAAATTGTCCACAGGACTCAGAAATTTGGCAGGAAAGAACGTAAGTCACGCGCAATGTCGAGACAATGTATTTGGATTTCTCTGTAATTAGATATGCAACACAAAATCTGTGCCGGATACAGCACCCCCTTTGTGCTTCTGGGCGTTCCTCGGTAGCACTGGCCGCTCTGTCTGAGTACCTTATAGAAAAGAGAAAAGCAACCAACATCGCTGCTCCGCAAATGATTAGGCAGGGTCAACGTGAACTAGAAAGTACAGATGGACAGTTTATCAAGACCTTTTGGCCTATTGATTGCTACCCTTCCCAAAATCCGGGTTGAACCAGGAGCCCCCCAGATTATGAGAGCTGTACTCCATACAACGGCGGATGAGACCCTTAATGTTTCTGCATGGAGCAACTAAGGAAGAGGAAAAACAGATCTCGCCAGTATTAAACAGAAACTGCCAAGCTACAAGTTTTCTCTCCTTTGAGGTGCTGGGTGGTCCGCTTACTAATCCCCCTTTGCATACCCCAGTCCAGTGGTGCAATGTTCGATGGAACGCGTTTGCTCCAACGACACTCTTGTTATCTCTTCATGTTTGTAGGCTCTCCTAAGAATGCTTCCTCATGTTTATAAATTAAAAGCAGAGGACGAAGAGAACCGTGTATGGAAGGAAGATGGGGTGATAGGAAAGTAGAAGGTGTCTTAGAGAGTGAGATGTTTGTAGAAGTTGGTTTTTTTTAAAGAAGTTTAAAATATTCACAAAACTAATAGGTGTGAGGACAGACTCATCCCGGAATAAGTTCGTGTTTTCCAGATCAGCGACAATAGAATTAATCGGAAATAGCGTTTAAGTACTGAGAGGCAAATAATTCTTTAGAACATAGTAAAATAAAGAGGAGATAGCAGAATATTTTGAAATTTAGTAATGTTGAAGAATTTTCGAAGGGATTATTATCAGAGTCTAATCTCAGATAAATTATGAAGTAGTTAGGACTTAGAAAATTAATAAGTAATAATAATAAATAAATATAAAAGATGAATAACTCTTTTCGTGTGATGTACTCCATATAAATGTGAAAAGCAATAATAATAATAAGATGAAAAAAGATATAAATTAAGTGAGATAAATTAAGTACAATGAACCTCTTGTACATAGTTAATTAACAACTACTTGAGTTTTGAGTCTGAGTAAAATATAGAAGAATGTTCGGCCTAGCAAGATTCAACAACAGCCGAGTATCTTAATTGCGGATTGAAAGAAGCTAGACATAAAGTAAGCAAAGAGAAAGAGGAAACCCAAAAAGATGGGAGCTTGGAGAGCATAGTGGACCCGGCCATTTACCCGGTCAGATGTCTAATAATAGGAAGTGTCTAATCGAACGACACGAAAATTCTCCACAGTAAAGATTTCCTCAAGGGCGGGAAAAACTCTCAAAAAATCTTGATAAATTTAGTGAGGGTGGGGCTATTTGCATCTTGCACCGCTGAGAAGGTATTCGCCAGAGACCTCTTGAGCGTCCGAAAGCCGAACTGGCGCGAATCGGAAAGAAGGAACTATGATTTCATGTATTTGGTGCTTAAGAAGGTGAGAGTAGTTGAAAAGGGGTTTCAAAGATTTAGATTAGTATACAAGTTTAGAGATGCAGCTATTATATGGTAGTAGCTTAGATGGAGACAGGAGCCGGCTACCTTTTTCGGCAATAGGCCTATAATTGGTTAGATAACATGGCGCGCTTTCCAGACAGCTGAGGGGAAAGTCTAAGTATTGAGAGGCAGTTAGCGAATATAGTTGACTAGGGCGGGGTTCAGTTACGGAAGGCACACTCCCTCAAAATCGGGGTGGAGGAATTGGCCAATCCGGGCCCCCGCCTCTTCCTTATTGTTCATCAGTATTTGAGAAGCCCATGCAACCGTCGCAAATTGTAATCACAGCAAAGGAATAGGCACCTTGAGAGAAGGAGGAGAAGGGAAATGCCAGAATCGCCAGGGTTTGAGTTAGAGGAAAAATTAGGATGGATCCACAACGAAGAGTTTTAATATTGGTTCCATTTTTTCCTCTGACTTGAGATAATTATCAATCGTTAACATTCTGCAAACAGAACCATTCAGATAAGCGCTGAATTAACAGAGGCTTGAAATGATGTTAAATCGTGCGACCCACTGAAATGGACGCTCCACTAGCCAACAACTTGTTAAAGGCCAAACTTGCTAAGAATTTTTTTGTCCTGGCGACTTCTGAAAGAGGTGGAAAACTTTTACAATTATTACGCACAAACAGTGGATCTCTTTAATCTTGATCAGACAAAACTATTTTCTCCTTTAGGTATTACTTGTTCGATCAATTCTGTATACGTAGTCTTTTGACACAGCTCCAAACACGATGCTAGAAGAATTATGTGCTTAGGAGCCAAAAAAAAAGCGTTCATGGATTCTTCGTTCAGGCAAATGATATTCCTAAATTTAGGAATGGTAAGTTATTGCGTAGTCTCGTATGTAATCTCTAGTGGGTTTTTGCTTTGTTTTAATCTTTTGAATCTGGCTATGATAGTTCCGCTTTAGCGAGCATCTCATCCGCATAGGCATCCCAAATTAATTTTTAACAGTCTGTGAAACACGTGGTTCAAGAAATTTGGTATTGTATCTAGGATTGTAGAAAGTTGCAATGCACATAGCGTCATCATTTTGCAAGAGTTGAAATCTAGTATTCTAATCTCCATTCATGACTGTTTTTTCTGTGAATCCTTGAAAGTCCGGGTTACTTTTAACTATTAATTATATAATAATATAATATATATATATTATTTAATATAATAAATAGTTATTAAATATAGTTTTTAATTATAGCATAATATAAATAAATAACTTTAAAACAAGTTTTTCCAAAGGTAGATCGGCCCATTGACCAGTAAAAAGCGTGACAGGTTTACTCATAATAAGATTCCGTTGTATGAATTACTATTCGCCGCCTCGCCAAAATGATTTGATGCGGGATGAGGCTGCGGATGCGGATAGTAAAAATGGGCGCGTATCGATGGCTTGCGGGATGCATTGCGGATAAGGGGTTGGAAAATTTTTGATTTGCGGGATTGGGAGTATTATGCGCTACACGCTCATTAATATATATATCTAACCTAATATATATACTTTTATAGATATATATTATATATATATATTATATAATTATATTATAATTTATACTATACACTATTATAATAATATATTTATTATATGTATTAGTCTAGGTGCCATGTATACTTATGATTATATATATATATATATATATATTATGTTATTGTATATTAAACTATATAATTATAAATAATATATAGAGGCCTTGTTTGAATCGTGGATATAAACCTCCCTATCCCTTTCGATCTTCATCTCTCTCTAATTTCTGAAAAATCAATATCGATCATTTTTTATTGATAAAATTTAAACATTAATTCTAATTTTTTATTTACTATTTTTTTGCATAAAATTGAAGTAACTTTACTACATTTTAACTTTTTTAGAAGAAACATATATTAAAAGTCTGCGTATCTAAAAAAGGCATACCGTGAGAAGTCATAATCAAAAGTGCAAAACAATTAGATATGAGTATCTGACTCGTGGGCTGGCATATTAAAGGTATCGACAAGATATCCAAAAATGAGGAGCAAAATATCGAACATATCCTATAGGTTTAACCATATCACAACACTCTGTTGTTCAGAATCACAACTGGGATTATATCAAACTCACTATATTCACCTTGAAGATATAATCTATATACCTCTTTGTTAGTATCGTTTTGTACTTGTGATTGTTTATCTAAGGAGTCGTAGAATATCATTCAATGCGACTCTCATGCGATATGTGAACCATAAAAGATATACTCATTGTCGAACGTGTCGAAATAGGTTAACGCATGTGTCGTTTATGGAGGCATTATTAACTGCATAATTGTCAATTTTTTGAATAGTGTAATATATTAAGGTCTAAATCTATTTGGCGGAAAGGTGTATTTTGGACATCTCGCGTCTAAGATATCTCTTCTGTGGAAATCGTGGATGATACGGATATATCACGCAAAACAACAGGGTTGGTATATCGATATGCTGATGGAGCCATTAGAGATGTTTTACAATTAGATTACTTTTCGTGGTTAATAGATTGCTTTGGTGAGTTATAATTTCTATTATTGATCCTTACTAGTGCACAATAAAGTCAGAAAATGACATATTATTTACATTGGAACGCATCTTTTGCTCCAATCATTTTATGTAAACCTCTCATATTACTTCACATCTTGAGACTATATGTTCTTAAATTATTTAATTCAATCGTTTAATTGAATGATTGAAGTACTATCGTTATTTAGTGGACTACCTCTTGCGATATTGTGACTTCACTCCTTAAACTCTTAAAATAGATCTTCTCTTCATAAATTAGCTTCTTACTTACATACAAAGAAACTCAGAGTGTTTTTGATCGAATAATAACAATACATATACAACTATCTACGATAATACATGAATCGCTTAACTTGTCACATTTTTTATAGGAATTACTCTCATACACACAACAATATTATTAAAAATAATTCTCGCTCGCGGTAGTTTCGATGTTGTTCTTTCTCTTCCTTCCATTACTATCAAAATATATACAGTTAGTTAAACATATTCTCGCGTTATTGAAGAGGCTGTCATACTATTATTTTCCTGCTTTAATGAGTCTTCTTCTGATTATACCGATGAATCTACAATCACACTCCACTTGATGCTAAATTCCTCTACAGGTCTCTGCCAGATTACTTTGGATATATCACACTATTTCTGATCTTCATTTCGTCATGAGCAGTTACACGTCTTCCGTGGAGATGGATGCTAGTGTCACCACACTGTGTGACCACAGTCCTCCTCTATCTTCATTATGCTTCTTACAGTTGATTTTCAAAAATGAAACGTTTCTCCAATTTTTCTTAAAGACATATTACAATGTTTACAAAGAGAAATAATTTGGGCACTCTTCCATGGAGTCACATCGATAACCAAATTCCAGTTAAAAATCATTTCAAATGAAAATTAAAAACACAAAACTCTCACTTAAAAAACTTTGTGTGAAATTAAATTATTTCCTTGTAAAATCATAAAACTAAATAAATAAAAGGAAAATACTATATTGCGTTAAGCATAAAAACTTAAATATAAGAAAATCTGAAGCTAGTCCCGGATCGTCGACAGAGAAAACGGTATAGGCAAGTCTAGAAAATCACAAAAACAAAAAACAAAAAAAACGACAAGTTGAGTTTCACAAGCACTGAAAATCACAGAAGGATAACTGACAGAATACATGTGAAATTGAAGATAGCTGATCTTCAGAATAAATTGTTTTATATCTTTATATTGTAACTTAGATATCAGAAATAAAAATAAACAATATTACTATATTAATAAAGTTTTGATTGAATTACTATATATTATTTCTTAATTTCATAGTCTATTTGTCTGAACTCACATACTTCTATCCCTCGATAAATTATAGTCGACTTGTCGACTTATTAGTTTATATAACTGTGTAATCTTACCTTGTCGTTATATAAGACCAGCATCCTTCCTCTCTTCTTTTGAAACACTGAGTGAAGCCATGAGAAAATCTTTGTAGAAATCCTGTGATGATTTCAAACCATTACTAATGTCTTTTGTATTAAGTGATTCATTTGCTAAATAAAAAAAATAAGAAGAGCAATAAGATGTAAACATTAATATTATAATATACATATAGTAGTAATAGAGGGTTGTCACACCTTTCAAATTAGGATAAACCCTTTCAATCATTGAATCTCCATTAATTTGAAGCCTCAAAAATCTCGGTTATACTACTCAAGGTATTCTTTCACGATAAGATTGAATCTGATATATTATAGCGTATGCTTTATTTATAATGACACAGAGCCTTCCATAATATTGCTAGTAATGGGATGGTCCTGAGTAAGTATGATATATTTATCCTAGTAAGCTG